>AWOL01S0032484.1:0-36199 GCA_000715115.1 Nicotiana otophora
GTGCATTCGCCTGCTTTCAATTTGACCCTGCATTTTCAACTTCTGCCCCCAAACCTTGTTATAAGGGATTGTACAAAATAACCTGTACAAATGAGGGTACAACTGGAACAATAATCAGTTTTAAATTTGTAGAATTAACTTCGCGACCCTCGACATTTTATAAATCATGGTTACATAAATAATTATTACGAATAGTGCTCACGAATATAAAAAACGAAATACTGTGAGAAAGTGAAAATTTATTTATCAAGTACGTGGTGTTCTATTATGTACATACATTTGTGTAGTAGTGTGCACATAGCAGATTCAGAACCATGCTTTAATACACATGTACGACATTTATCAATTGCCTAATTAGCGACGGGTCTGCATTTAACGGACACTAGCTTTCGAATTGCTCTAGCAAACTAAGGAACTCTGCTACCAATTGCTAAGCATATGAGGACCTTAGAGGTACCTTTGGATATCGTTTGACTGCAACCTGTACATTCTCTTCATGCATCATTGGTTTCGACTATATAAAATTGTCAGTCATTTAGAAATGCGGAGCAAGATTTTAAATAACAGTGCTATTTGTTTTAAGTCGTAGGTGTACGATTTTGGCCTATTTCATTGTCTTTCAGTTGATTTATCTTTATTTAATGAACATTTCTCATAACTTAGATGTATCATTGGCCTTTTAATGTAAACTAAACACCAGCCTCTTTCTTTGTGCAACTTCCATAATCCATGGCCTTACAATGATCTCAAATTAGTAGAGGATGAACAACTGGAACATCGTAGTTTGCTTTAGGTACGATTAATAAATTATCGTGACTATGGGTACGATTCCCGTGGCATAGTTATGATACGTAACCCCAATTCGAGTGTGCGTTTCACGTGACTCGACCACAGCTTCAAACAATAATAAAAATAAGCATGTCATAAATCGCGGGTGCATTTCATGTGACGTGGTTTGCGACGTGTGCTAAAACAATAAGTGTACGACATCGTAACTTGTTCCAGAAATAATTCCATAAATAATTAAAAGCAGTTAGAAGATAAAAAATTCACCGTAAGTTTCAAATATGTAATAAATCAGATGATTAGGCCAATTATTAATAGTTGAGCGACTGTGCTAAAACTACGGAACTCGGGAGTGCCTCACACCTTCTCCCGGGTTAACAGAATTTCTTACCCAGTCTTCTGTGTTTGCAGACCATAAATAGAGTCAAAGTTTCTCGATTTGGGATTTAAAATAAATCGGTGACTTGGGACACCATAAATTATTCCAAGTGACGACTCTGATCAAATAAATAATCCCAATTCGAATATTGTCACTTTAAATTAGAAATACTCCCTTATCCCTTATCCCCTATCCCCCCTTCAGGAAAAAGAAGGTGTGACGCCCTTTGTCGCTTACGTCACGATGTTGATGTCATAATTGATCGAGGTATTAAATCGAAGTCTTGAATTTGTTTCTTCTCGTTACACTCCAAAAAACGAGGGGAGTAACTGTATACGGTCGAATTTCGTTGGCAGGGGAGTTGCCTCGAGGGTAACCTCATAATAGATCGGGCTCGAGCTCGAAGATGGAACATCAAGCCTGGAGATCGAAGTGTTCATTGAGATAGAGGCTAGCAACAATCGAGATCAAGTATGACTGACTTCGAGTAAGGCGCAATAACGGAATGGCGAGATATCAGTAACCGATCGAAGATCACGGCGAAAATCTCGGAATAGATCAAATCAAAGCGGTTATTAGTGCCAATCATGGGATCTACTTCTGTTATTAGAGTTGTACATTATTTAGGATTCCTCTATTATATAAAGAGGGATCACATTCACTTGTAAGGGAGAATATATTTTTTTTCATTGATAAGAATATACACATGCTGCCTTATTTGTTTTACTTACTATTCATCGCTGTTTGTTCCATCCTCTACTGTTCTTATTAACTAACCTCGAGACTATCTCGAATAGAAGTCGAGGCGTTGTTTGCAGACCGGTTCGATTTATTTTATTGTCCAATTTATCTATTTAATTCGTTGTTTATCAATTGGTAGTGGTTTAAATCACATATCCTTAAAACCACAATATAAGTTTAATTGTTACTTAATTTTTAGGGTAAACAGTTACGTTAACTCAACTTTATATTATTTGTGAATGGCTCTGTTTATAAATTTTGTATCATACCAATTTTTCGATTATTCTATTATGTATAATCAAAATTAGACTTTTCGAAACCGTTCCATTCATGTCGGTTTCTCTTCGGTATTGATACGGTTCGGTTAAGTTTCGGTATTTTTTTAAAATGACATATTAAAGTCACTATTAGAAGTAGAATGCAATAATACACGTACTATTATAGGACTTAGCAAAACTCTCTAAATATTTTTACTGTTTAAAGAGTGATAAATTGAGAAAAAATGAAAGATGACTAGAGTATAAATCCATTAACTATTCTATAACAACGTAAAAGAAACTAAGCAAATACAAAAAAAATTATAAATCACACGAGTGGAAAGACATTAACCAAGCAGAAACTCAAGAATAAAGTATATGGAAGATTGAATATTCAAAAAGATAAATCCAAATCATGCGAAATGAAACATATTCAACATAGCGTAGTTTGTTACTCATAATCGCCAGAATACCTTGTATTTTGCTAGTGAATATGCTGGAAATTAGTTAGTTTCATTACAAGTAACATAATAGGTTTGGGAATTAGGATTTTGAATTTAATTACTTGGGGCTGTAAGTGTTTTCATAATTCCAACGCCCAATGAAAAATTTAATGCTTTATTATTAATTTTAAACTTAATATATATATATATATATTTTCAGATGTAAATTTATTCGGTATGGTTCGGTATCTTTTTGGTTTATTTTTGTAAAATAAAAAATCTACCCCAATTATCGGTACTGTTATAGATTTATATAAAAACCTACGATTTTATTAAAAGAAAGCTAAAAGTTCATTCGGTACGATTCGGTCGGTTTCGTCGTTTTTAAATATCCATTGACATTCCTAACCTTAAGGTATTTACCTATAATTTAATGTTCTTTATAGTTCTAAATAGTGATTCTGAACTTATTTGCAATATCATGTTAAAGTATTTGATGACTTTGCTACAAAATTTGAAATTATTTTGAGCAATGTTTTCTTTCATATTAAGTACATTAAGTATTTGGAGTTTCCCTCCTTTTTTATTTTCTATTTGTACATGGATACTGGATTTTTGAATTCGGTATACATTATAACAATTGTTGAATAGCTTTATATTTCTATTATTTTCAATTTTATTTTTTTGTTTCCTTATTTTATATTGTTTAAAGTTGTTGAAGAATTTATTTACTTTTAACCGAAGTTGGAGAAGAAAACATCTGCTTTCCAAATAAAGCAGATGATAACGACCTCTTAATTTGGCATTGATGGCACGAATATGTAATCTTAATGGGACTCGGCCCCCCACCAGTTCCTTCTACATGTTTAAAGATATGTTTGGAAAGTCACCCGGTAATTGAAATTAATGTAATTACTAGAGTAATAATTACATAATTTAGTAATTATTTGGTGACATGCCTCCAATTACACCAAATTCCATATTGACCAAGTAATTATTTGGCGACATGCCAAACTGTATAATTACACCCAAATTCAATTCGTATGTGGCTTTCCAAACATGCTCTAAATTAGCAACAACTATCAATTTGTCAACCAATGGTTCGGATTTAATTTACATTAACCGTTATCTAACTATAGTTAAGATATAATTAACTTCCTTTCTTTGAGACAAGTACGAGTCGAGTCGTTAATGCTTTGTTGCATTGAACCCAGCTAATTGATTCTATGGTCTCTGTATCTTTCCAATTTTATTGATGTTTCCGATGGTACAACTTCTATATGGTCCACTGCAGGTGCAGACTTAGTGTAATTGTCATGATTTATTAGCTTTAGTTCAAAATTATATACTCACTCCGTTTTAATTTATGTGAATATATTTCATTTTTAATCCGTGCAAAAAAGAATGACATCTTTACTTATTTGAAAACAATTTACCTTTATGCAATGATTTATAGCCACACAAAATATATGTGCCTCATTTTTAACCACAAGTTCAAAAGTCTTTTCTCTTTTCTTAAACTTCGTGCCCAGTCAAATGGATTCACATAAATTGAAACGGTGGATTATATGTCAATAATTCATTAAAAATATAAATAACAAATTCTGAATACTTAATGTTCAAATCTCGAATATGCCACTGGTTCACTTCACTTGATCTTTGCAAGCCACTTTGCTCCATCAATCGGCCATGTTAACAAACTATAGATATGAGAGAGATGTGGAAGAATTAATCCAATAGCCATTTACTTAACCACTTAAATTAAAATAACCAATGAATGTATAATATATGTATACTTCATGTCAAGTATGTATATAAACGTCTTTAATTAGTGTAAAATCTATACATAACAGTTAGAAAAAATTAAACATTGAATTTGTCTGGCTATTTGTGTAAAGATCCCAATATGGACCTTCTCAAATTCTTCGATTTGGCATTGTCAAGAACTGTGACAGAAAGCTAGCTCTACTATATTGTTCTCGTGATATATCCCTAAATGCAGCTGGTTGATTGCAGTTTTTTCATTTAGTTAGAATTTGTGTCATTTGGCTCCTGCTTTTCGAAATATTTTGGAGAAATTTTTGAAATTCACATAAAAGCTCCTTGAAGGTACCACCTATCATTGAAAACAATAGATACTCCCTCCGGTCCACAATAAGTGACCATTTTACCTTTTTATTTTGGTCCAAAATAAGTGTTCATTTACATAATCAAGAAGGAATTAATTTTATTTTTCCAAAAGTTGCCCTTATTTACATATTCCAATGTGTCAAGGTAACAATTAATTAAGGTTAGTTTAGTGAATACATATTTTCTTTTTCTAGGAGTTCGTATTTCCTTAATGGATGCGCCAAAGATAAAATGATCACTTATTATGGACCGGAAGGAGTAGTCTTCAAGCTACCACTAACAAAAACACAGTTGCCTTTCCGGTAGTTTTAATTGTTGTGTTATCTTATGCTTTTCTATCCTAGGTATCATTTTTTTTAATATTATGTTTTTGTATAACAAAATGTTTGTTAAATTTTTTGTTGACTCAAGAGCCAGAGTGCAATTGCGAGTGAACGAAATTCTCAAACAAATACTTCCTTGTCAAATTGTAGGCTCACTTTGGGCTTCGTATGCTCCACTTGGATGGCCAAGGTCCAAGTTATGTGATATGGGCAAGTTCACCTTCCTATGAAGTCAAAGAGTTAGTATTACTAGTAAAACAAAATTTTATCTTGATTTGATTTGAAAATGGATTTTTTGTAGTTAATTCAACTTTTAAAGACTAAGAGGCGAGAATTATCCAATATTATATTATATAGGTAGACAACGATCCAAAACCTCAACCAATATAAGACGATCTAACACGCACTCCTTGCATGTCAAGTGCACTACATATGGGAGCTCAACATTTGTTAAACCAAGAATGTTGCGAGTTTGGTTTTGATAAATAAGATTTGACCCTAACTCAAATTCAATCAGTTTATAAGGTGATAATCGCCCAAAATCATATAGAAATACAATAATTCATTGCTTAAACCATGTGAACAACCTAACATATTTCGAGCAACACACAAGTACTCATTATCACCGATGCTTTGGACCCGTTTGACCATAGATTTTGCCAAAATAAATTTGGGTGTATTTGGCAAACACATGTTTGGCCATAGATTTTGCCTACATTTTGACAAAATCCCAAATCTCAAATCCCAAATTCCAAAACCAGCTCAATAGCTGATTTTGGGCCAAAATATCATTATTATATTTTTTAAAAATTGCCCCAAACTTTTGTATTTTATAAAAGAGCCCGCCATTTATTATTTTGTAACAATGTTGTTTCGTCTTCTCGGTCATCTGATAGTGTATCATGTAGCTCATTATAAAAATGATAATTTTGTATCAAATTTATTTATGTTCAGGATTATGGTTTGCGATAATATAATGAATGTTATTGGTAATGATATTGTTGAGTATTTGTGATAGTTTTTAGAACTTGTGGGTATAAGTCATGTTTCATGTTTTCCAAAATAAATTTGGGAAATATGTTTTGAAAACTGATGTCCAAACACATTTTCATCTTCAAACCAAATTTCACCCAAATCAGATTTTTCAGAACAAATTTGGGAATCTATGGCCAAACGATAGCTTAGTGTTTGACCCAAAATTTAAATTTGGGCCCAACTAATTAGATTAAATAAAACAGACTCAATCTTAGCCAATATTAATGTCCAAAAGAAATGTTAGCAGATTTTGTAAAAATATGATATGAATATTGTTCGAATGGTAATAAATGTTGATAACACAAACTATATTCAATGATTCAAGAAGTGGAGGATATCATTAAGTAACAATAAATAGCAATGAATAATATTTAAGTAAATAAGAACACGAGAGTCACCCGAAAATAAGTGAGATGTATAAATATTTTCATCCTCTTTGCCAGGACGAGGAGAATATTCTCATACATCCCGCATTGCAATCAAATATCATCTCCTTTTCCTCTTCTATTTAAACTCAAATTTCATATAATATCATGCATACTTCATATTGTAGCGGCGAAATCATCCCTAACTAAAAGTATGAAAGAACTTAAACATTTAAACTCAAAAGGAAATTCAAGTAATTATAACGTGCAAATTATGCAAATTTTTTATGTTTGTTAAACCAGTTCAATCTTATTGAAAAGAAAAGGATAAAGTGAAAAACAAATGTTTCTATTTATTTATGGAAGTACATTGCAACAATGTTTTTTTTTCTGCAGTATTCTTAAAAAACTTTTAGCTCTTTGTCTTGTTATTATTGTTCAGAACAGACTTATGGAGTATACCCAAGTGGTAAGATATGGATTTTTGGTATCAGCATTCAAAGGTTCGAATCAGTTACTTCAAATTATGAACTCGAGTCTGTCAAGACGAGTTGACGACTATAAAAGAAGCAACTGATTAATGTCTCTTAACCCGTTGTTTGACCAGTAATAATATTTCAGCATTTGTAATACTAAGTTTAATGGCAAATATTGATGTCCATACTAGTATACAAATATTAATTAATTACTTCCATATTAATTGATCAAACATTTAAAGCCCTATTTGAGAAGTATTTTAGGTGATATTGATTTTCACTCACCAAATTAAACAGTTTTTCAAATAAAATTCGCAAAGGTGAATAGGTGATAATCACTTTTAAATGTCAGCACCAACTTCAAATTATAATTTTTGAATTTTAATTAAATATTGTCCAAAAGTCTACTTAAGATTTTGCTCGAATTAGCGTGGATTTTCATGTATCTAGCGCGTGACCTAGCGCGTATAGAGAGGTGCTGAAGGAGAAAGATACACTGCTCCGCAATTCGTGCGTTACTCTTTTCTTTATGAGAAACGATGCACCGACTCACTGCCATGGCACGTGTACACGTGACTCCTTAATCACTAATTTTCAGCTTTGTTGATTAAAATTAAAATTAAACAACATTAGCTATTAAACTGGAAAACTATTACAAATACCATTAACCTTTTCCCCGTAATTGATTGACATTTGACACACACCCCTGCTTCTGCCCCACGCACACGAGCAGAGTTCAGATAGCAAATTAACAATGCGGATATTGCACCACTTGGTACTCAATTTATAAGCTTCCAATTAGACATAGACTTTTTAATTTTTTTAATTTTGGGTTAAGATTATTGTTTGTTAATGAAAGTTGATGAGTTTTTGAAAAATATAGCAAATTAACAATGGACGTATTGCAGCACTTGGTACTAAATTTATAAGCTTCCAATTAGACATAGACTTTTTTATTTTTTTAAATTTTTGTTAAGAATATTGTTTGTTCATGAAAGTTGATGAGTTTTTGAAAACAATTTGAAGAAAAATTTTCAAGCTTCAAAAACTGGTTTGAGTTAGCTTTCGAGTAAAAATCTGTTTTTTTTTTCATGCATGAAAAACTTTAATATTTTTTCAAGTAAAATGCATGTCCAAACACAACTTCAACTTCAAAAAATTATTTTTCAACACAATTTCAAAAACTTTTTTTTCATGCGTCAACCAAATTTAAGTTCAAACTCTAGCTAATTTTCACCTCCTTCTACCCAATTCATGTAATGGTGTTTGATTGAGTACAAAATTTAATAATAGTAAACTAAAAAGGAAAGCCGGGCATATAATTTGGAAAAAGGAGTAATGGTTAATAGTCTTACTCCAAGGAGATAATAGCATAATAAATTTTATTAAGCGTTTTTAATTCTCACAAAAGTAATAAATTAAGGTTGAGGCCTTGAAACATTGAGATACTAATGCATTCATGTCAGTTATTTGGACATAGATTTGATTGAAACTTGGAAAAATAATTTTTTGAAGATGAGATAAAAAATAATTTTTGAAAGTTGAAATTGTATTTGGACATGCCTTTTACTTGAAAAAGAATTTGAAGTTTTGTGAGTAGAAGACATCAAAAACTTCAAAAGCTACTCTAGAATTGTTTTGGGGATTTGAAGATTTTGTTTTCAAAATTTGTCAAAAAATGATTAAAATTTATAAACAAACGGATAGTTGAAAACAAATTTGACAAAAAAACTCTCATTTTTATGGCCAAAAGGGAGCTATATAAGTTTTATGCGCTTATTATTAGGTGTGTACATAAGTCGGGTTGGTTCAAATTTTTTAATTACCAAACCAAACCCATTGTATCAGGTTATTAAATCTAAATACCAAACCTAACCAATAAAAGTCGAGATTTTTAATCTCGGTTTTTCTCGGGTTTATCGGGTTTTCGGTTTTTTTTCATAAAGTCTTCATAGCTCAAGACGTAAAATTTGTGCTCCAAAATATTTTTTTAATCCTAGTAAGACAGAACTATATAAAGTATTTTTCAATAAAATAACATAAATATAAGATGAGTCATGACGTTATACTAAAATATTCAACAATAAAGATAATAAAACTGCATAAAATAAATATTATTAATAAGCCATAATGAAAACGAACATAATTTAAAATTACGACTAATAAATACTATTATTTACATGACCAACCACTAAAAGAAATTAAGTTATACATTTTATCTAAACCATGAAAAAACTAAAAAATAGATATTCAATATTATTTTCATTCATAGTATAATTGAATTGAATATTTTATTAGCATTAGTATTGATTTGTATCTGGTTTAGGATTTATTTGAGTTAAACATTTATGGAATATAAAACTTATTGGAGCATCCAAAAATTATAAGCTCAAACTTGAAATAATACGTTAAAAGATAAAACTATGAAAACGTTTAAGAAATATTTATAAACTACACTACAATAAATATTTTTATGTATTAAATATATTTAAAACTTCCATACATATAATATCGGGTTGATTTGGTTTCGATTTGACTTTTTTTAGTTAAAACCAAACCAAACCAAATATGGTCGGGTTTTTTTTCCAATACCAAACCAAATCAAACCAAATCATAGTTGATTTTTTTTTTTCGGTTTGACTTGAATTATCGAATTGGTGCCGGTTGTCGGTTTTATTTACTCCCCTACTTATTACTATGGTGCTGCGTGCACGCACGGAGACGTATTTGCTTTTCTCAAGTAGCAAGGATGACGCTAAATTATTACTTATGAGCCAATTTTATAGTTCCTCCAAAATTAGAAAAAGGTTATTGCTATTTTGAGATTCCTTCACGTGCAGCTGATGCTGTTGAGTTGAGGAATACGTAATTAGGAGAAAAAAGAAATACATAATGGTAGGACTTCGAATTTTATTTTTTATTTTTTTGTCATGGGATAACTGTTTCGTGGTAAAGAAAGGCCTTTTAATTATCATAATAATGACCCCCTAAAGTATTATATTTACCCACTGAGAATCCAATTTTTATAATGATTTGAAATCTAACACTTCAGAGAGTCAGAGCTCTTACCAGTTTTTGCTTTTGACTAGTAAAGATTCCGTGCACCATCGAATTGCCGTAGATGCCCTTCATCCCAGTTTTAATATTCTACTCCCTCTGTTCAAATTTATTTGCAACTCTTTATTTTTTACTCGATTCCAAAAATAATGTTATAATTCTATATTTAGTAACAATTGTTTAAGATTATAAATTTTAAAAGTCTTTTTTTAATTTTTAAATTACGTGAGTCAAACACATTCACGTAAATTAAGACAGAAGTATTGTTCTTTATCCTTTTTCTTTATATTGACTTTATGAAACTGAACATTAAAGGAAAGGAAAAGATACTCAACAAATTCTTTCTGAAAGTAATACAGATCACTCTACTGTAATGAAAGGCAATGCACTAATTCTGTGTGCTTTTCAGATGCTTTGCTATTGCTTTTTCATTTTTACAAATTTTGTATTCATAAATTTGTCTGCGCAGTCGGTTTTACATACATGTAGGAGTACTAATTATTTCTAAAAATCACGAGTACGTTTACAAAGGCATGAGAATATATAGTGTGTAATTCCTATCTATGCACTACAGACAAGATATATATCCCTAATGCATGTGACCTTTGTTAGAACATGTTCCGATCAACTTGTTTTAAGTAACTCTTAAGCCAAAAGTCATAAGTTATGAATTCTAGCTTTCGGTTTTTGATTTACTTTTGTTATTTTAAATAGCTTAAAAACAAGTGGTTAAAAATATTTTTTTATTTTATCCAAACACTATAAAATGACTTAAAAACTATTTTGGCTTAAAAACAATTAAAATAAACCAATCCAAACGGCCTCTCAATCAGAGGTCGACACCACAGTCCACACTGTGATAAAATGTGATAGCAGCGAAGCTGAAGACTATATGTGATAAACTAGAGATCAAAACTCTATTTCACCGGAAACTATCATTGACGATGCTTTCTAATTTATGAGGATCGTGTTCAACAGCTTTAGTAGCTTAACTGATACAATCAAACATTATAGTTCACTTTTTTTTTTAATTTCTTCATTATTTAGTAAAAAAGTTCCATCCAGAAAATCTAAGCATGAATTAATCATTAGTAATTAGCCAGATCATTAATATAGAAAAATATCCAAAGATCAAATCTTCTATATACTCCCTATTAGAAGCTCGTGGAAAAGTCAGAAAAAGAACTTGTTATTCCAGCTTCAATAATTCTTCCAATAATTTCGAGCCCGATCTTTTAATATAAGTGTGTATTCATGCATGGGCTCATGGAGACGGTCTAGATCAAATGTATTTGTTCGAACAAGCCGAGCTTGCAATGGTTTCATTGACAGTCATGTCATACCGAGCACCAAACCACGTAACCCCTAAAACGAACTTTATTCTTAGGTAGTTCTTAATTTTTCTCTCCTTTTCTTTTCTGCGTTTAGACAACTCATTTTTGGTTCTCTAACGTAGCTCAGTATTTAACAAGGGCCGCTGACTGAATACAGAAGTGTTATATTTACTTTCTTTCTTTTGGGATTATAGAAGTCGTCGAAGTTGTTCGAAAGGAAAATGACATTTCTATTTCAATCATTTGGGTGCACTGAATATGCCACTGATCACATCGCTAGGGTATCAGTCAACTGGATTAGCAAATTGTCCTCTCTCTATATATATTATGATCATGGAAAGTTGAAACCTTCAATTGACCGCACCCGGTTTTCACTTATACTAATGTTTTGGAAAAAACATTCACGTAACAGTATAAATAATGACTTTCGACTCCAAGAGACATAGTCATGTGCTTACCCCTCCAAGTTTGGCATCTTAATTTGAACTTCGGGTTCTAGTTTGACTGGCGTATTGACCTTTAAGTTTGAAGAGTATATAAATAATACTCCGTGGGTTGGCAGCGGCACTTCAAATCTTCAATGCCCACTGGGTAAGAGAGTCATTAGTTAGATAAACAAGTGTACAAAGCTAGACATAGAGTTTATTTGTTATTTTGAACATGGACCTATGAAAAAGTATAGAGGAATTTACACGTTTGGCATAAAAAGTATTTATATTCGTTAGTCAATATACACAAATTTTATATTTTTCCACTATTTCTTTGAGTGAACGGGCTTACTTCTTACACGCGAAATGCCTAAGTTAGGGAAATAACCTTTTGCAGTTGATGACCAAGTATACTTCAGAAGCCCATTTACAATAACAACGATACGTATGACTAAATGTATATGCAATTATTACATGTAATGAATTTCTAAACAATTTAAACGTGTATATTCGAATTCCATTTTTCCCGAAAAGAAATTAAACGAATTAGAAAACAAAGATAAAATATGAGTAGTAAGGAGGATATCAATATGTTCTAAAGAACTTAAATAATATGTAATGTCAATATAATTCTTTATCAATATATTTAACCTGTAATGACGAGTTAATCGTCATTCGTACTAAGCTATTATTCGTGCTAATTTAGAAACTTATATATATATATATATATATATATTGAACTTAAATTCTTTATAATTAGGAGGTGAGATGAATCTCAACTAGTATGATTTTAAAGTGGAGGACAAGATGCAGGAAGCGGGGTTTAGATGGTTCAGGCATACGAAGAGGAGAAACTTAGATGCCCCAGTAAGAAGGTGTGAGCGATTGGTTTTGGCGAGTGTGAGAAGAGGTAGAAGGCGGCCTAAGAAGCATTGGAGAGAGTTGATCAGGCAGGACACGACCCTTGATAGGAAGGTGTGGAGGTCAAGAATTAAGATTGATGTTTAGTAGGTAAGTCTACTGTCTAGTATGATAGTGTCTTGTTCTTAAATTGCTAGTATTGCATGTTGTTTTCATACTATCTTCCTCTTCGGTTTCCTAGTAGCTCGCCGTTGTTATTGCTTGTTGCTATTGCTTTCTTCCATCTATTTATCTAACTCATGGATTGCTGATATTATTTTTCTGGCCTTTGTTGTTGTTATTGCTTGTTTCTATTATTTCGTTTCATCTTCTTGAGCCGACAGTATATTAGAAATAGTCTCTTTATCTTTGAGGGATAGGAGTAAGGTCTGTGTACACATTACCCTTCACAGACCCCACTTCTTTGTTATCGTTGTTGTATCTTTTTACATTTTTAAAAAATATGTGATAACACTATAATACACGAATGAACATTAAAAGATTAGTTTCTTAGATTTTCATTCAACATCACGTGCAAAATAAATTCTAGGATTGGGTGTAAGGAGTAACAAATGTTGGAGGTGAAAAAATGAAAATTTATCCAAAAGGGCAATACTGTAATTTGAATATTAGAGGAACAAGACTCCTTTTTGCCTGCCCTTCTGCACTGTAAGCGCTTTGTTAGGGAGGGGATAGAAGCTGTCCCCACTCACTCATATTTTTCCTGGTAAAATACAAAAGCAAACAAAACCTAAACCAATCCTTCACACACTCTCACACCCACACACGCACGCACGCACTGCACCCCCCACCCCTCCAAACACTCTCTCTTAACTAGCCATTCCATTTTCTTTTTTCCTTTTCTTGGTTTCACCCAAGTAAGCAGATTTGGTAATAATCTGTAATAGGAAGGTAAAAAGTAGAAGAGGGGAGAAAGGGTCTGCTTTGTGGTTCATAACCATTGTATAATTGCTCAAGAAGATAAAAATAGAGGGAGAGAAAGTTTTCACATGAGAATAGTGTTTCAACAGGTGAAGTGAAGAAGAGAAAAGGGGTTTAATTTTTGCTAGATAAAGAAAAAAAAAAGGAGAGTGAGTGAGAAAAAGAAATGGTGGGCTCAGGAACAACAGATAGAAGCAAAGAAGCAGTTGGGATGATGGCCCTTCATGAAGCACTAAGAAGCGTCTGTCTCAACACAGAGTGGACTTACTCTGTCTTCTGGACCATTCGTCCTCGCCCGTATGTCTCCCCTCTTTCCTTTTCCCCCCCATACTTCTCTGTTTTTTGCTGTCTCAACATGGGTCCTCTTGTTTCCTTATATATTTATTGCAGAAGAGTTCGAGGTGGTAATGGTTGCAAAGTTGGAGATGACAATGGTAGCTTGTGAGTATTTATATCTCATCTTTTCTTGCTGATCCCAAAAAGGAAACAAAGAAAATGGATTTCAAAAACCTCTTTTTTTAGCTGTGGCAGAAAAGAAAAAAAGAAAAAGATCTCTTTTTTTAAGCTGAAAGATGGTGTGTTTGGTTTGTTTTTGTGTTAATTTTATGCAGGATGTTGATGTGGGAAGATGGGTTCTGTAGAGGGAGCTTGGAAGAGATGGAGGGTGAAGATCTAGTGAGAAAGGCATTCAGCAAAATGTCCATTCAGTTATATAATTATGGAGAAGGGTGGGTAATGGGTAGGTGATTTGGTTGGTTTTGGATTTTGAACTTTCCCCACCTCCACATGACTCTATCTTTCACCTACTGTGACTGAATAATAAGGGATATAATTTGTATGGTTATAAATGAGTAGAACCAAAAGAAGGTGGAGACAAGATTTTGTAACTATTTGTCTATTTTGATTGGTTGGGTTTTTGTTTGCAGGTTGATGGGGAAAGTTGCCTCTGATAAGTGTCATAAATGGGTTTTCAAGGAGCCTACTGAATGTGAACCAAATATATCTAACTACTGGCAGAGTTCCTTTGATGCTGTATGTTTAATAACAAGTTTACTTGCATTTAATTGTGGTTATAATTAGGGAACTGATTTTTCCATTTGTCAATTATTGGTCTAAGAAAGATTTATTGATTCCTCTTCCTTTGACCTAAAACCTCTGCAGCTCCCATCTGAGTGGACTGACCAGTTCGAGTCAGGGATTCAGGTCAGATTCAAAAGTCCAGAACAATAATTGCCTCTGTTTCTTATTTATGAAAAAAAAGAAATAGTCTTTTGCCTTTGGTTCTTGGCTTGTCTGTATGCCAATGTGTCTGTTCTGCTTTTATCTTGCGCAGACTATTGCTGTAATTCAGGCCGGACATGGCCTACTGCAACTGGGATCCTGCAAAATTGTGAGACTCATTTTCTCATTGCCGAAAAACGTTCATCTTTTTATTCTTTATTTTTTTGTATTTTAGTTGTTAATATCTTTGTTTCTCTCTGGACATGAGATTACTGCTCTACAAAATTGATAAAAAACTCACTACCAAAACAATTAGTCATCAACTTTTTATGAATCTTTTTACACTATTAAATAGTGATTCAGTGCATAGAAGCTAAACTCATTATCTAATTTGGATATGCATGTTTTATCCTCCTCAGATACCGGAAGACCTCCATTTCGTGCTAAGAATGAGGCACACATTTGAGTCTCTAGGCTATCAATCAGGCTTCTATCTGTCGCAGCTATTTTCTTCGACAAGGACTGGTTCACCTTCATCCACAATGCCTCTTAAGCAGCCAACTATGCCAATCCGGCCTCCTCCTCCCCTTTTCAACTGGGGGCCGAGGCCAATGCCTTCAGTGTCATCACTGCTTTCCTCTCCAAACTTCCAAAACTCTGCAAGACTTGGAATGCATCATCAGTCCAAAGATGAATCACAAATGTTCCTTCATCCTCATTCATCCGAAGCTCGAATGGATGATCACATGATGGGAGCTGAACATGAGAATGATATCAAATGGCCTAATGGATTGACTTTCTTCAGTGCTCTCACTGGCCGAAGTGACGATTCTAGGATTCTGTTCAATCCTGATAACTTAGGAACTAAACCGGAGCATAATCAGCACCCACTTAGTCTTGATGGGAGGACTTCAAATCCAAATTCAGATGCTTCAAGTTTGCACAATAATGGTAGTGCTAATCCGAACGATTTCTTGAGCTTGGATGGCCACGCGGATAGTGTTCGGAAGATGGACAAGTTCAAGAGGAGCCTTACTCTGCCTGTTAGGATGGCATCGTCTTCTAATTCATCGACTTCACATGATCAGCACCAAAATAATCCAGGAGAATATAGGAATGAAGGAGGAATGTACCCTGATGTCATGGACAGATTCTTGGAATGATGTTTCCTTGGTTTATGCTGGAGAAGTTGTACTTAGGAGAAAGCTTTAGTTCTGTTTTTCTGCTCATAGGTTATGTGCTTTGCTTAATTTAGTGCTGTTGTAATAGTTTGGCTTTCCTTCATCCTTTTAACAGTTGGAACTTGGACGTTTCCACAGTTTCTTGTAGTCTTTTTGATCAGTTCATCCAGAAATGAAGGAAAATTTATGCTTCTCTCTGGATTTCTGCATGAGTTAATTTGAAGAAATTGGATGCCTAGTAGATATAAAATTATGTATGTTGCTCAAATCTTTAAAAAATCCCATCACAGCAGTAAGATTGGCGGCATTTTTTGAGAATCGATTAATTAGTTCAAGGTTAAGTTCAGGAATTTTATGCTAGCTTAGTGTTAACTACTACATCTATGGATCAACTTTTGAAAATTAGGTGCGATGACAAATAGATAAAGTCTTATTCACATTTGGTGTGCATTAAGGGGAACCAAATATTCGCAGTGCTTATATCGTAATTTTAAGCTTTAAGATTTATCTGGATTCTGGATTAGTAATCTATGTGAAGATCTACAATAGCAACACTTCCAGGATAATCCAACTACAAATGAAAAAGTAAAGCGCATTATGTTCCACTTCCAATTAAATGTATTGGGCAACGTTAGATATTAGTCTCTTTATATATATCTAGTACTAAAGTACTAATTCTGTCCGAAGCTGTATGACACTTATTTATCTAGGGAATTAATCAATTTTAGAAGGTAAATGGAATATATATATATATAAAAAACTAAAATGAATATTGTTAGTTCATAGTCGCAAAGTTTTTACATATACAAACAGTAAGAGATGACAATTCCAGTTTCCACTGTCAAAACGAATAACGATCAGCTGGTTAAACGATGAGACGAAAACTCCTACCTTTTCTCTCGTTGATGCTTTGAGCGGAGGACACATTTGTATGGTATTTCAACAAATCATTAGGAATTTATAAGATAGTGATAATGAAGTATACTCGACAACTTCTTTTTTCCCTTTGCTTTCCACTGTTTGACAAGGAGTGGCTTAGGTGTCTTGTCATGGGGTATATTTTGGGAGGCGGGAAGATGAGAAGAGAGTAGCTTTTGGTCGCGAATTGATTCTGAATCTTCTTTTCCCTTTGATTTTTGCCTTGGGACGGATGACGAGTCGACTAGAATCCAAAGATAGGAACTCACCTTCTTTTTCCTTTTAGTTTTTAACCCGATTAATTTAGGTTCGAGCAAGGTGAAACTTAATAAAGGAAAAAAAATAGTATTTACCAAAAGAATTTTATTTTAAAAGTTCGAATTTTAAACTTTTAATTGTGGAGGGATCCTATTTATTCAAACACAGTATTTGGCACACCTACTAAATATAGTAATACTCATTGACTAATTAATAAGTTCAATTAAAAAAGGCAGAGATGTTTTATATAATCATTCGTAGTTATTTCATTTTATTCAGGTGATTTATATGAGATTTTAATTATCATTAGTTAGATTATTGTTAAACACAATTTTTCTTTATATCTGAATTTGGACCAGTGTATTTGAAGAAACATAAGCAGACTCTATTAGCACCTAAAAATGTTGGTCTCTATTCTCCTCCGTTTTCATGTAGACAAAAGTGGTCATTTCAGGCGTGAAAAATTGAAACCTACACTTCAATCCATAATTTTCTTTTCTGTGGAAGACTCCAGCTTTGGCCGTCTCTTTAGCCGCTTTATTGTTGATTGTAATGAAACATATTCGACCTATCCAAGTAATCTTTATGGCGGCAGTAGAAGCTGTCTTTCCTTTCATTTACATGTCTTAAAAAGATATACCCCCACTACAACTTCAACCCACCGCAGATATATAAACGGACGAGAATTCAAGTGATCACTTTCACGCTTATTTTGATCAATCAACAACACTATATGATTGGACATTCTCACATGAAAAACACTTACTCGTCCTTAGTTTTTAAAAATTGCAATTTATTTAACAATAAGAATCATCATAAGTTAAAAGTGAGAATCTTTAACTATAATTAAGTGGTAAAAGCTTATATGCAAGATGTCATATGTCTTGCGTGTCAATGTAATTTATTTGGTGTATATCGAGTGTGAGCAAGTTTTTTACTTGTGTGATTCAATTTACTCGCAACCAATAAGTAGATATGAACCTCTATGACGCCCATGACGCAGGATAGGCCAATGAGGGCGGGAGGATGACTAGCTAGTAAGCTTCTAGGTTGGCAAGCTTCTGAAGAAGGGGTACACAAGTCACCTTAGACGAATGCCACATTGAAATGAGAGAGGAAAGTGAAGAGCTTTATAAGGTACTACACAAGTTCACATGGTATGCGCGCTCTTGGGCTCGATGATAGCGTCGCCCAAGTGACAAATCAGTGAGGTCTTTTGGGCCAAAGCATACAGTACGTGCCACAGACTTGGGTCGTGACAAATATGTTATTAGAGGTTGACTCTCCCTCAGTACGGTGGTGGGACAAACTTCAATGAGAATGCTGAGCCCCAAGCGGGGTGAATGTGATGCACATGACGGAGGGCGGTGCGATGAGGGTGAGTCAAGCGGGAATGACATGCTTCTAGGTTGACAAGCTTCTGAAGAAGGAATGCACAATTCACCTTAGAAAAATCCTACATCAGGATAAGAGAGAAAAATTAAGAGATTTATAAGGCACGACCTTCTGAATAAGGGGTGCACAAATCACCTTAGCCCAATCTCACATCAGAATGGAAGATGAAAGTAACTAACTTTATAGGGCACAACATAAATTCATATGATACACACTCTTCTGGGTTCGATATGGCGTAGACCAAGTGATAGATCCGTCAAAACTATTGGGCCAAACCAATTACGTGCCATGAACTTGGATCGTGATACTTGCATTAACTTTATGTATGGTTCTTCCGCCAACAAATAAGGAGGAGATGGGCATTCATGGCTTTTTACAATATTGAAATTAAGAAAATGTCTTTTTTAGATTTCTATTTGGTGTAAAAGTAAATCTCTCATGTGTAAAAAAAGAGACGAGCCGATAAAACAAGTTTATAATGACCCACAAAATCATTTGACCCAAAAAAAAGCTAACGAGATAAGGACACAAAACACGATCAATCTATTGACAGAAAAGGGATGGCATAAAACCTTGCACAATCAAAGTTTCTCAATCGCTATCAGACTTGAGGAAAATTTTCTCCCCCCAAATCTTAGATCAATAATTTCCCAACGTTAAAATATAGCCAATCATCACACTAGCCACGTATAATTAACAACCAGCTAGTAGTAATAGGCAATTAGTAACAATATTGTCAACTCTTCAATGACGAGAAAACCTCTCTTTTCTTGTTGGTTCCATAGCGTGACATTCCTTGCATGCAGATATAAACTTCCTGAAAAAACTTCGAAAAAACCAAAACCTTACTTTTCTCTTACCATTTTTCTTGTTCTGTTTCCTTGACTTGAATTCTTTGCGTCCTTTGGTAGTACTCTCTTTCTTAGATCCAGAAACTACTTGTCGTTTTTTCTTCATAACTGGCGCTGGTGTCACAATAAACTGCAACTTTTGTGAAACACCAGTATGCAGAGTACTCGACGAGTTCATATACATAGTAAAAGCTGATTTTTTCCCTTGACCAATTAGTTTGCGTTCAGAGGGTTCACTTATGCTAGTTCTTGCACTGCTACTGCAGCTACTTCTACTGTTTGTGCTATTGCTGCGCGAAGACAAGAGGGAATCTTTGCTACTGACACTGCTTGTTCTGCTCGTCGAACGTGAAAATGATATTGGACTGCTAATGTTACTAGCCGGTTGACATGGGAAATAATGTGGCAAGAGTTTACCATTGAAAAATAAATGATCTGCTGGTGATTTTGGAGACCCTGGCGACGCGCTACCAGAAAACTCAAATTCCAATTCTTGTCCTTCTTGAACTGGCATTATGATCGGAAATGAAAATTTGTCCCCTGAACTGTTCTTTCTACGGCGATTTTCCATTGAATTTCCTTGTAATTGTGTGAAATTGGGTAATGTCTATAGTCAGAAAACAATTGATGCTCTGAGATTTCTGAGATGGTTAACTATTTTTATAGTAATACAAAATAAGTGTTTGATATCAACAAGGTATAAGGAGTTGGCCTTTTCCCCTAAAGAGGGGATAAATGGACCCCTTGTTTGGGACTTCCTAGTGAAGCTTAGTGGTCTATATCATGTGATATTTTTAGTACTTTAAGCTGCCAACTCTAGCTTGGATTTAGTTATGTGGATAAGTAATCATATTGGGAGCGTGTAGATTATACCAATTACTTGTGTGTCTAATTATGTCGTTATGTAATATAATTCCTTGTTTACTGCCACTATTAGTTTGATGCAGATCATATAATCAGGATAAATGACCTATGCCTTAAAAGTCAAAGAAAAGAGATTGTGATTTACTACCTACTCTACTCCTAGTTGAGGATTCAATAAATTTCTTCGCTTCTCAAGATTTCGTCAGTTAGAGATATTCCTTTTCATGGCAAAAGAAGAAGACGAAAAATTAGAATCATGCTCTATGGCAGATAACTTGTTGGGAACCAAATTACATTAAATGTTTTACAAATTTAATACTCTATCATTCTATCAATTAGCAAAATTTAAGTTAGCAATTATTGGATTTAATTTAATATACTAACAATGTAAAATGCTTTTAGACAATCAATTTAACTTAATGTGTCATCAACATGTTGGTTGCTATGTTTCCCCATAATACTAATTCTACTTATTCGTAGGAAGTTATCTATAGTTATTTTTTTCGGCGATCTATTGAACTCCAAATGAGTAGGCTAAATTAGTCACAATTATTTAACCTTAAGATGGACCAAGTATTATATTAATAGTGGCGGAGTTATCTTAGGCTAAGGGGTTATACTGTATAGCTGGATAAAAAATATATTTTAATGCATATATATTACTATATTGAATCCCCTTAACTTGTTCATGTTTTTTTTTGTTATAAATATTTTTACACCCTTAATCAAAATTTAGCTATTGCTTTTGTTACCCTATACCTGAAAGAAAAAGAAGAGACTATGAGAAAACTTTCAAGTAAAGTAAAAGAGGATTTTAAGCAAAGCAGATGACCAAGAGAGAAAATAAAAGAGGGGACCCAAAGAACTCAAGTGATAACATATTGGGGATGTCTTAGAATCCCAAGACAATACAATGATGAGTTCAACATTGCTCTCTTTGATTAATGAAGCAAAAGCAAATATACTGAGGACTTCCACTTGGATTAGAGCATTAGAAATCCCTAACCAAGAGACAATAAAAGCTCTTTGAAATTTCAATGTCTCCCACTTGGATTGCTTTTGGATGATCCCTTTTTGGGGGCCCAATTGCGCCTCATGACTTCTTTTGGGACCACCAGTGTGCCACCTTGTCCAGTAATTTAGTTTGGGCCTCTGAATATTTAATACGATTGGATCTGGGCCTTTGACTGTGCTTCAGTCTTCCTGGTACGGCTACTTTTGAAGGTGTTTGGGTCAGAATTTCAACCTTTGACCTGGATTGGAGCCCACTAAATAAAGGTACTTCAAATGGCTATATATATTTATAGGGACTACTTCTTTTCCAATCTATATTTATATACTTCAATTATTTTAATTGTGTTATAAAATATAACTCAAAGTAACAATATGAAATAAGAAAAAATAAGCTAAGAGATATATGGATAAAGAGAGAAGAGATTCTTATTTCTTCTTCAATTGTGTGTATTTTCCTATCTATTACAAGACCTTTATATAGGTATGAAAAGTGAAGAAAATATGTCATTGAATATGTCATTAAACATAAAAAAATATGTCATTGAATATGTCATTAAGCATTTGAGATTAAGATCATAGAGGAAGAGTAGACATCCACCATAATTTGATATTTCTTATAACACCCCACTTGGATGTCCATAGATAACGTGCCTCGTTAAAACCTTATTAGAAAAAAAAAATCTTAGTTAAGGAAAAAGAGTACACATATTTAGGAATACGTTTTTTGGTTGCCTCATTAAAAACTTTGTAAGGAAAACCCAGTGGGACAAAACCTTGTAAGGAAAAAAGAGTATACCGCATATTAACTCCCCCTGATGAGAGCATCAATTCACATCCTTGAGCTTTCGCATCCCAATCTTGTACACTAGTTTCTTGAAGGTTGACATCGATAGAGATTTGGTGAACAAATCAGCCATATTATCTCTTGAACGGATCTGTTGCACACTGATATCACCATTCTTTTGAAGATCATGTGTGAAAAATAACTTTGGTGAAATGTGCTTTGTTCTATCTACTTTTATGAATCCTCCATTCAATTGAGCTATGCATGCTGCATTGTCTTCATACAAAATTATGGGTAGTTTGTCACACTTCAAATCACATTTTTCTCGAATAAGGTGTATTACAGACCTCAACCATACACATTCTCGACTTGCTTCATGAATATCAATTATCCCAGCATGATTAGATGAAGTAGCCACGATTGATTGCTTAGTCGATCGCCAAGATATTGCAGTACTTCCATATGTAAACATATAGCCTGTTTGAGATTGAACCTTGTGTGGGTCAGATAAATACCCAGCATCGGCATAACCAACAAGATCGGGACTGCAATCATTGTCATAAAATAAGCCCATATCGGTAGTCCCTTTTAGATACCGCAATATGTGTTTGATTCCATTTCAATGTCTCCTTCTAGGAGCAGAGCTATATCTTACTAAGACATTAACTGAAAAAGTTATGTCAGGCCTTGAAGTATTAGCAAGATACATTAGTACACCAATTGCACTAAGATATGGTACTTCAGGACCAAAAAGCTCTTCATTCTTTTCTTGAGGTCGGAACGGGTCCTAATTCACATCAAGTGATCGAACAACCATCAGAGTACTTAATGGATGTGCTCCGTCCATATAAAACCGTTTCAATACCTTTTCTATGTAGGCAGATTGATGAACAAAAATCCCGTTTGCCAAATGTTCTATTTGCAAACCGAGACATAATTTTGTCCTTGCGAGATCTTTCATCTCAAAATCCTTCTTTAAATAATCAATTGCCTTTTGGAGTTTTGTAGGAGTTCTAATAAGGCTTTTGTCATCAACATATACGGCAAGTACAACAAACTCCGATGTTATTTTCTTTATAAAAATACAGGGACAAATGGAATCATTTATATAACCTTCCTTTAATAAATATTCACTAAGGCGGTTATACAACATTCTTTCTAATTGCTTTAGACCATACAAAGATCTTTGCAATTTGATTGAAAATATTTTCATGAACTTTGAATTATGTGCGTCAGGCATTTTAAATCCCTCGAAAATTTTCATGTATATCTCATTATCAAGTGAGCCGTAAAGGTAGGCGGTAGCCATATCCATTAAATGCATGTCAAGATTTTCATTGACAACAAGACTAACGAGATAACAGAACGTTATAGCATCCATAAAAGGGGAATATGCCTCTTCATAATCGACACCAGGCCTTTGTGAAAATTCTTGTGCAACAAGGCGTGCCTTATATCTTTGTACCTCATTTTTCTCATTCATTTTACGTACAAAGACCCATTTATAGCTAACAGGTTTAACACCAATAGGTGTTTGGACTAAAGACCCAAAAACTTCACATTTCGCAAGTGAATCCAACTCAGATTGGATTGCTTCTTGCCATTTGGGCCAATCACGTCTTTGTCGATATTCTTCAATGGATTGAGGTTCAAGATCCTCATTATCTTGCATAATGCTAGATGCAACATTGTATGCAAAGACATAATCCACAACTATATTCAATCGATTCAAATCTGTCTCAATATCGATTGGGTTTATTGATAGTTCCTTATTTTCTTGAGTCTTAGGCTCATTGATTTCCTCATGAATTTCAGGATTGGTTAAATCGTGGGTTTCTTTATGAGACTCATTCGTAGTGTCATCTTGATCATTTATTTTATTTTTTCTAGGATTTCGATCCTTAGAACCCAACGGTCTGCCACACTTTAGGCGTGCTTTTGACTCATTAGCTATGACACTAGAAGATTGTCCAACAGGGACATCAATACAGATTGGAACATTCTTTGTAGGGATATATGATTTCGTTATCCTTTTCAAATCCGTAAATGCATCTGGCATTTGATTTGCTATTTTCTGCAAATGGATAATCTTTTGCACCTATTTTTCATAAATAAAGGCACGCGGATCAAGATGAGACAATGATGTATTTTTTCACAAAATTTCACGCTTGGTTTCACCAATTTCTCCCCCTAATTTTGGGAAAAATGCCTCATCGAATCGACAATTTGCAAATCGAGCAGTGAACAAATCTTCCGTTAATGTTTCAAGGTAGCGAATAATGGAGGACGATTCAAACCCAATATATATTCCTAACCTTCTTTGGGGACCCATCTTGGTGCGATATGGCGGTACTACAGGCACATATACAGCACATCCAAAAATTCTTAGATGTGATATATTAGGTTCATAACCCAAAACTAATTGCAACGAGGAATATTTATGATAATTTGTCGGCCTGAGACGAATTAGCATTGCTGCATGCAAAATGGCATGACCCCAAATAGAGGTGGGTAATTTCATTTTTATGAGTAACGGTATTGCTATCAATTGCAGACGTTTAATCAAAGACTCTGCAAGATCATTTTGAGTGTGAACATGAGCTATATGATGTTCCACTTTTATCCCAATTGATAAGCAATAATCATTAAATGCTTGGGACGAAAACTCAGCAGCATTATCAAGTCGAATAGACTTAATTAGATTATCGGGAAACTGTGCCCGTAATCGAATTATTTGTGCCATTAATTTTGCAAACGCCAGGTTGCGAGATGACAATAGGCACACATGAGACCGTCTAGAAGATGCGTCTATTAAGATCATAAAATACCTAAACGACCCACTAGATGGGTGAATAGGTCCACAAATATCCCCTTATATACGTTCCAAAAATGCAGGGGACTCAATCCCAACCTTTGTTGGTAATGATCTAATAATTAACTTGCCTTGATAACAAGAAGTGCAAGAAAATTCATTATTTAAAAGAATCTTTAAATTCTTTAATGGATACCCGTTTGAGTTTTCTATAATTCGTC
The DNA here is from genome assembly GCA_000715115.1 of Nicotiana otophora. NCBI lineage: Eukaryota > Viridiplantae > Streptophyta > Magnoliopsida > Solanales > Solanaceae > Nicotiana > Nicotiana otophora. Next base: position 25,116 of record AWOL01S0032484.1, read on the forward strand.
TCATCATAATTGATTCAGGATGTCCCAATCGATCATGCCAAAGTACAAACGTATTGGAATCAGTAACCTTTTGGTTTACGATAGAATGTGCCTCAATTGCACTAATTCTTGTCCAATACAGGCCACAAGATAACGATGAAAACTTCTCAATAACCCTTTTGCTGACCAGAGACATTCTTGGTAACGATGATATATTCGATATTATTCTCATCTATTGTCTCAATATGAAATCCATTTCGACGGATATCTTTAAAACTCAACAAGTTCCTCTTGGACTTGGAGGAGAACATTGCATTCTCTATTATAAGTATTGTTCCATTAGACAGAGTTATAGTGGCTCTTCTAGAGCTTTCAATTAGATTACTACTACCAGAAATTGTAGTAACATCTGCCTTACACATACCTAAATGAGAGAAATATTTCTTCTTTTTGAATATGTGTCGTACATGAATCAATTAAGCAAATATTTTTACAATTGAAATTTGATCCAAGTTTGCTTTGAGAGATATCCATACCTGATTCCCATGGTTTGACATACAAAAAGAAGTATATGAATAAATATTAGTATTTTCAGAGAAAAAGGAGAAAAAAATAAAGTTAAACCAATGATTCAATAGTGGTCTTTTAATATAATTTCGAGCAAATTCTAATTATGATACAAATAATTACGTAGCACAAATAATACAATTATAAGTACATTACACATATGACTAATACAACTACAACAAAATTATTTACATGTATAAGTTATTTACATTTTCCTACATATTGCATGAAAAATAATTGATCTGTGTATAAGTTATTTACATTTTCCTACATATTGCATGAAAAAGAATTGATCCCGTGTAAGAAAAGAACATGCTGCTTCTCTTTTCTTTATTCCTAATATTTTATCCATGTACATGAAAATAATTGAGGTCACGATGTACTAGATTTTTGTTTTTAAAGAAAGATGGGAATTGAGGGTCAAGTAACAAAAGTTATTTTAGGATGCTTGTAAACGCTTTCTTAAAGAGAATTAAAGTAACGTAAAGGAAAATCAAAAAGCGTTAAAAGATCACTGAGACTAGGACACTAATTACTTAGATATTACTCATTATTTGTGAAATTTATGAAATTTCAGAAATACATATATTTTTAAGAACTACATAAGAAGTATTATTAAGTGCAATAAACATTACAAGATATTTATTATTAGATACTACGAATAGGAAAACATAAAAATCAAACCGTTCAATCATCTTTAACTAAAATCCATCACCGATCGAGTGATTTATTTTTCCATCAGGATGTTCAAAAAAATCTGCCACATCTAAGTGGGTGATGTCAAATTCATTGTCATAGACAAAATTAGCTTCAGGGCCTTTAGTCTTTACAGATGCTTGATAAAGCTCAACCAAATGTTTTGGTATGCGACAAATATTTGCCCAATGCCCTTTTCCACCGCAACGATAACATTCAGTTTCTGAACCATTTGCCTTTGGCCCTTTCCACTTTTGGTGGTTATTTTTCCTTGGGGGGTAATTAACACCAGGAAAATTTCTTCCTTGGCCACGGCCATGACCACGAACAGGGCCACGATCTTTTCCACGCTTAGAATAATGAGAATACACTTCATTCACTTCAAGCAATGGTCTAGACCTAGTGAGTCGATTTTCGTAATTTCTCATGAGCAAGTCATTGTTTCGTTCAGCCACAAGGAGAAAAGAAATCAACTCAGAATACTTCTTGAAACCTTTCTCTCGGTACTGCTGGTGCAAGACCATATTGGAGGCATGAAACGTTGTGAACGTTTTTACAAGCATATCATAGTCAGTGATAGTATCTTCACAGAGTTTCAATTTAGAAGTAATTCTGAACATCGCAGAATTATATTCAGAAACAGACTTAAAGTCTTGGAGCCTCAGATGAGCCCAATCATATCGTGCTTGTTGAAGAGTGACCAACTTTAAGTTGTCATATCTTTCCTTTAAGCCATTCCACAAAACAAATGGATCTTTGACTGTGAGATATTCTATCTTCAACCCTTTATCACGGTGATGGCGAAAGAAAATCAAGGCCTTAGCACAGTCTTGGGTATATGCTTTATTTTTGTCTTTAATGGCATCTCCAAGAGCCATTGCATCTAAATGGATTTCAGTATCCAACACCCATGTCATATAGTTCTTGCCCGAAATTTCAAGGGCGACAAACTTTCTTTTCATAATATCAGTCATAATTAAAAGAGGAGAAAAGTTATACCTTAGTCTTCTCAAAGAACTTCTTGAGATGGTAGAGTCTCGTATTGATAACGTGTTATAAAATATAACTCAAAGTAACAATATGGAACAAGAAAAAACAAGTTAAAATATATATGGAGAAAGAGATAAGAGATTCTTATTTCTTCTTCAATTGTATGTATTTTTCTATCTATTACAAGACTTTTATATAGGCATGAAAAGTGAAGAAAATATGTCATTGAATATGTCATTAAACATAAAAAATATGTCATTAAATATGTCATTAAACATTTGAGATGAAGATCATGGAGCAAGAGTAGACATCCACCATAATTTGATATTTCATATAACCAATTGCTTATTTTGCAAAAAGTTTCACCAAATGTCCCTTGATTCGTCGTGGTTGAACTTTATAAAACTAGTCGTTTAGTGTAGAGGATGAATGAACATTGTTTGACTGATAATAGGTGTTACATAGAAAAATAATTTGATATGATTGCACAACACAATAAAGCGTTGCCAATCCGACATAATTTGTGAACGATTTATAAAGATAGGTCAAATGAAGATAGTACCAAGTTTTTTCAATCGGGCAAAACTTGTGAAAAATCAAAAGATATAGCAAATTTTGTTATTCGGACAAAATTTATGATCAATACTATTCCAACAAAACTCGTGCACAATTGATTAACACACGCAAATTTTGTCAATTCCGTAGAACATTGTGAATAATTGTTTCAAAGTTATTGTGCGTGTCATAAGATGTGTAAAAGGCAAGTTATGCCATCCCGTTTAAACAATACAAGTTTTTCCAATTCAGCACGATTTATGCACCAAAATTTTGCTTATGCAACAAAATTCTACCCCAAGATTATTTTTGCACGAATTTCATAAACGAGGATAAAATTCAAATAAGGGCACGGAATAAACCTATTTTGTGCAAATCACCCCTTATTTTGTAGAATATCGAAAGAAAAATCTATGTTTTGCGTTTATTGGAATTAATTGAGAAATACATACAAGTAAATAGAGATGTTCATGATTCGATTTGGATCGATTTTTTCCTAAAAAGAAAATAAACTAAATAAATCAATTTTTTTAATATTGGAACCAAACCAAATTAATTAACTTGATTTTTTATCGATTCGACTTATATCAGTTTTTTTTTCGATTTTTTGGTTTTTTCGATTATTTATCGGTTTTCTCTTAAATATGAGACATACACTACTAAACACATATTTTGGCAACTGTATTTTCAACATAACAGTATCAAATCAAAGATCATTTACCAAGATATATGAATGATAATTGAATCAAGTAGTGATGAATAATTTAAGGGCTTAATTAAAAATAGATTATTTTTAACATGAAATCGATTCTTATACTTGGCAAAAGAATACTACCAATCAAACTAGAATGCAAAAGCAAATAACTAGATTATTATAATAGTAAAGAATTAGATTAAAAGTGCAAACGATTAACATGTACCATTAAATTTTAGAAACTTTGTATACAAATATACATATATAGGTGAAAAAAATAAATTTTAAATAATTATTTTTATAGTTAATTTGGTTCGATTTTTTCAGTTATTTTTTTATTAAGAGCAAAATCAAATCTAATTTGATCAGTTTTAAAATTCAAATTCAAAACCAAAACAAACCGAAAAAGAATCAATTTTTTTGGATCTGTTTTCGAATTTTTATGAACCCCGACATTGGAAAAGAGAAAAAGGAAAAGAAGAAAGAAAGAGCAAAGGGTGGGCGCGAACAGTCAGCAAAACCGTAGCCAGTAAGATATGGAAAATAGGGGGCGTACGTGTCAATCAAAGGAGCCTTGTCATCGTTTTTCCTCTACACTTGTCTTTCTATTGTCACTTTGCCTCTGCTCTTCTCGCTCTTACTTCTTCTTCCCAGCTTTTTCTTGATTTGTTTCTTTCTTTTTCTCTTACGCATTCCACTTTTTCTACTCCCATTACTATAATACTAAATACGTATTTGTTCGGCTAAATTTTGCACCATGACTGGCAGAGAAATCATTCACAAAATAAAGGTGCGTATAATTTTAGATTAAACATAATTCAAACCCCGATCTCTCTATATTATTCACCATCTTAATTGTTCGACCTTAATTCAGTATATTACTAGTCTTGGTATGATTATAATTGCATCTCTTTAGAACTAAGGATCTCTGTCTATTCTTGGATATGGAAATACTTAGAATGGCTGCGTGCTTTTGAATTTTGGTAATTGTTTTGATTATTAGAGGACAATGATAATATTTTGATTGATTCGAAAGATCAATAAGAGGACTAGGATAACATGTTGATTGATCTGAGTGATATACAATTAGAGTTAGAGATACTTGTAATTGTAAAACGATTTGACTTAAGCTTTAACAGTAAGTTGTATTCTTATTTATTACAATGAACTCTTTGTGCTTAGTCTGGAATGTGAAGGCAAAATGTATGTGTTTGAGATGGAAGGGAAAATATGATTAGGATAGGAAATTAAATTCGATCATAAACAGATGGAATGGGAGAAAGGAGAACTATGATCCATCCAAATAAACATTAGCATTGGATGGATCTTTTGTTCTCAGAACATTGAAAAGCTAAGAATCCAGTCTTTTAACTTTTTTATTTTTTGATAAACTGAATGTGGATACTATAGGGAGTATATGATATTCGCTTGAATTAAGTTGATAGTTTACTTGTATTGTGGCTGTTCTCTTCAAAACAACTTTTTCAATCAGCCCTCTTCTGAAAAAAAGAGAGAGAAACCATTGAATAGTCCATTCTCTGCCTACTTTTTACACTATATGTTTGCTTATATGCTTGGTGTTGTCTACAAAGTTAGTTGTTAACATATTGCAATTATTTCATATCAAAACCTAATCAGAGTGAGTGAGGATTTTGAACTTGGTGATCCATCTTAATGTTGTTTCAATCAATGATATAGTGTTGATGAGTTTACTTAATGTCACATTATAATGTTGATGAGTTTACTTAATGATACATATTTGGAAAGTTAAATTAAGCCGCTTAAGGCAGTCTATCAAGGTCAATAAAACTTTTATGAAGGCAATGACCCATCATAGTTTGACTGCTTCAGTGAGCGTTATGTGAATGATGTATCATCGGAATCAGCTGAACCTTATTAAATAAAGGCCATAGCTTTTGCTGGAGGACAAGGCAGCATCTGTCTTAGGACTATGATTGAGGTGCCTTTTCTTAGAGGAAACTGCGGCGAGACGTCTTTGGTATGGTTGTGTGACTGTCTCGCAATTGTCTTACGGTGCAATGTCCTGTCAGAACATCCTTATTAAAAAAAGGGGGTCCTGTCTGAATGTGATTCTTCACGCTACCGAAACTGTGTGTGGCTTCCTATAAATCAAATAACTGAGCAGATGATCTAGGTGGCTACTAAGTGTCACAATTTTAAGATGACCTAGTTGGCTACGAAGTGTCACAATTTGGCACTTGCCTCTTAAAATTTTAAACGGCCCTCTCTAGATGGGAGTCGTCGTATTGGGAAGCGCTGTGGTGTTAATATACTCGGGGAAAAAGAAGCTTATGCCCCCTGCTCAGCCATATAGTGATGATGGAATGTTGAATATTATGGGAGATGACAAACTTTAGATCTCATCACTGAGAACTTAAAGCTTGGGCAAGGTTGGGAGAAATTTTTTATGATGGTAAAAGAGGGGTACAGAATAGTTTCAGTACGAATTGCTTGCTCTTTCTTCAAGCTATTTTACTCTTTTAACCTAAGTAGCATTGCCTATATATGATAGTCCGATTGTGGTCGTGCCTAATCAGTATATCTCAGTTTATGGAGAAATTTCTCCACTGTGATGGAGTTTTCCATGTTTTATCATGAATTGCCTGATGTGTACATCTGCAGCTGTGACACGGTTTTTTCCTTCTGCAGGAAAAGGTTGGTTTAAGTTCATCTGATACCGGAAGAGGTAAGAGTAAAATGTCAAAGCACATAACCCATGGGTATCACATGGTTGAGGGAAAATCGCATCACACCATGGAAGACTATGTTTTTGCACAATTTAAGCAAGTTGACGATAATGAACTTGGACTATTTGCAATATTTGATGGCCATTTAAGCCATGAGATTCCTGATTACCTCCGATCTCACTTATTCAACAATATCCTGAACGAGGTAATTCTTTCATGTAACTGTTTGAATGCCTGACATGTATTTTGTGTAGTCAGTCCAGTCTTCAATTAATTGGAAAGTTAAAGAGGGTGAAGTCTGTTAACCCTTATTCCTTCTTATCATCTGCTTCCTTTCCCAGCTTCCCTCTCCAATGTAGGTCAATAACTCAATATAGAGAAGGAAAAGAGCATGCATTGTATTTTTTTGCATCAGTAACCTTGTGGTCCGGCCCTTTTCCGGACCCCGCGCATAGCGGGAGCTTAGTGCACCGGGCTGCCCTTTAGTATAGTGTGTCTTTGTTCTTTATTTGAATTCCATTACTCTCATCATATCTTCTGTTGCGGTATGTAGCCTAACTTCTGGGTTGAACCGGAGTCTGCAATCAGGAGAGCATACCGCATAACAGATTCCACTATTTTGGATAAGGCTACTGATTTGGGTAAAGGAGGGTCCACTGCAGTTACAGCCATATTGATTAATGGTCAGAAACTAGTTGTAGCTAATGTGGGAGATTCTCGTGCTGTCATTTTCAAGAATGGAGTAGCCAAGCAGCTGTCCATTGACCATGAGCCTGACAGAGAGAGGAAGATCATTGAGGATAGAGGTGGTTTTGTTTCCAATTTTCCAGGTGAGAAACTGTAATCCGTAAATATATCATAGAGTTTGGTTATTTTGTTATATAGTCTGGCCGAATTCAATCATTACCCGTTGGTATCTTCATTTATGCATGGAGGGAAGATGGCTTAGTTTTCCAATGACTTTTTCATTTATTAGAGTTAATTTATGTATTTATTAGGCTAAGATTAACGTCTATAGACTTCTTTGATCACAAAGCTCTGCAGGTAGCTTTGGATGTAAAGAATTTGAAATCTGCTTTTGAATCCGATTTGTTTCTGACATTAAGTTGGTGATGCAAATGTGAATGCTTTTTCAACCATATTGATATTGTCATTTTAGTGGAGTTAATGTAGGGTTTGCCTGAAATCCGCTTACTACTCCAAGGGCAAAAGCGATATCAGGTCTAGTACATAGCATTGGCATATTTTGATGACCATTCTTTTCTGGTTGACCTTTCAAGTTCTCAAATAAGTGGCTCAGGAGTCAGGACCATGGCTTTGTTTGATGACCAGAATTCGAGATGGAAGCAGGGGCATGAGTGCCCGTGCTTCTTTCTTTTGTGCTTGAGTTTTGGATTTTCTGATTTTTATTAAAACAAAGCGCCTCTCTTTTATGTTGTATTTCTCTTCAGGTGACGTGCCTCGGGTTGATGGGCAGCTAGCAGTAGCAAGGGCATTTGGTGACAAGAGCTTGAAGATGCATCTTAGTTCAGAGCCGGATGTGGTGGTAGAGCTCATCGATGACGATACAGAGTTTCTCATCTTGGCTAGTGATGGCGTATGGAAGGTTAGCTACTTCCATTTCCAGAGAAATACCACTTGTTTATTGCGTTCAATATTTGAATTTTATTGTACATTGTCCGATTATGTTAAGAGGTTCAAAATAGGAGTAGAGATAGAAGAAATACAATACTCTCTTCAGACATACAGAGATTAGGAGTACAGTGCTTGGCTTGCTCGTATATAGGATCTATATAAGATCCATTTTGATACAGCTTATGAATGCAATCTTTGTGAAAAATATTAGCAGGACATAATTTTTGTTGCTGTAGCCTTCTCTAGTTATAAAAGACTGAAATATAGGTGGTTTTGTTATGCTATTTAATGTGTCATGAGATACTCTGGTTCGGATGGTTTCGTGCATTCTCATAGTAAACATCTTGTAACTTCTATTTAAATTGTAAGGTACTGTCAAACCAAGAAGCTGTGGATTGCATAAAGAATATAAAGGATGCACGGTCAGCTGCGAAGCACCTTAATGAACAAGCCCTTGCAAAGGGAAGTACAGATGACATATCCTGCGTGGTTGTAAGGTTCCAATGATTTTGGCTTGTGTGTACTTGGGAAATGAAGGAACGTGTGCGAATTAAAACTTTGGATCACAGCGGAAACCAAGTCAATTTCTGTGCGACTGAGAAAATGTTACATCTAATAGTTCTTGCTTTTGTCTTGTAAAATTCTTTAATCACCAATGGTTATGGTAGTGTATAAACAAAACTTGGCACTGTTTGCAAATTGCAAATAAAGGGAATGTTGTTGCTAGGATCTCCTTGCTTTTCCGGTGTAGTATATTGTGTGAATCCTGCAAATAAAGTGGTTAATCCTTGTGCTACCATCATTATTTGCTTGACAATGCATGCAAGGAAGTTTCCTAGTTTAGTGGAGTATATTTTTGTTTGTCTGATTTATTGTCCATCAAGTTTACATTGTTAGCTTTCGCATGCAACATCGTGCTGTGAGGAGAGGAAAAGAAGATTTATCGCAACCTCTCTCGTTTCGTTTGAATCATCAAGAAGGGACTAAGAAAAAAGCAAAAAGGGACTTGCCACTGAAACACAAAGCAAAAACTCTGAGGTGGCAATGACGCAATATTTTCTAAGAAATTGACGTATTATTCTTCGTTAATTTTAGTAATACGGAAAATAATTTTGTAATCTTATTGATACAACAACAAATAAAGTTCAACCGTAGTTATCACCTCCTTAAAATCTAAGAGGGAAGAATGAGCCTTTTAACCGAGAAAACAGATAAGGAGGTTGGTGGAACCAAGCATGGTCCATGAGATGATTCTTCTTAATTTTGGAGCACGCATTGCTGTGCTAATCACGTTTTGGAGGACCCCTTTTGGTACTTCAATTCAATAATTGACTCTGTGTTCTACGTGTCGGACCTTAGTAATTAGTTACCCCACCTAGCAACTACTGGTAACCAGAATTCAGCTAAAACAAATTAACTACTATTATTAGTAGCAAAATGTTAGCTACTTCCTTACCCTTCTTTGCTATTCTGGTTTCTTCTTTAACACAATATTCATTAATATAATTTTTTTAAAATTTATGTTGGTTGTTTATTATGCTACTAGTAGATTTTATACTGCTGCTGCTGAAAATCCACCGCACACTTAGGCCTCGTATCAAATACTAGTAATAATAATATTATCAGCAGGGGTGGAGCTAGAGTGTCGGGAGCGGGATCGGCCAAATTCTGTAGCTTTGGTTCGAATTTTGTATTTATCTTAAAAATTCACTTAATATGTATAAATTATTAATTTAAAATCTAGTAACTTAAAACAATTAAAATTCTGAACCCATAAGCTTGAAATATGGTATGTGTATACCATTTCGGATAGAGAAAAACGAAAAAGAGGTGATTTGGTTACATGGAGATTAGCAAAAGTGAATACAAAAATGCCACACCCGGAACTTATAATCAACTACTCCATATAAAGTAAATTCTGAATTACCTTTAGTACTGTAGTAAAAGCTTTCCTATTGTGAAGTGGATTCAAAATAAATAAATAAACTACCCAAAAGAATTGTTTTAACTCTATTTGTAAGGTATAATTTTTCTGGTATTTAATTTAACTTCCTTAATTATATGTGGCTCCGCCACTGGTTGTGATTGTAGTTGTGGTCTTCACAATCTTTTTTCACCTTTTGTCTTAGCATGCCTAGCCTATATTCATTATGTACTCTTTAGCAAACTTCATCTCTCCTCTTTGAGCTTACTGCAATCTTCATATTAAAGAAAAGTATGGCAACCCATATCCATGGTATGCCATTGAAGAACACAGCAGAAAACAATGAGTTTGATGAAGAGGAAGAACCAGAGGAAGAAGAAGAGGAGAATGTTGGAGTAGAGCTAATTGAGGAGAGTCAGTTGAAGAGGAAAAAATTGAATCTTGAAAAGAAAAAAAGGTCAAATAGTGAGGGTTGTCAAGTGGAGAAATGTGGAGTTGATTTAAGTGGTGCAAAGAAGTACTACAAAAGGCACAAAGTTTGTCAAGTTCATGCCAAGGCTCCAATTGTTTTTGTTGCTGGCTTAAGGCAGAGGTTCTGTCAACAATGCAGCAGGTACCTCCTTCTAAACAGCTCTATCTCATCTCTATATTTTAGCCAATTTAGACTGTCACCTCTCCGAATCCGAATTTGGACTGTCACTCGATGATGCTAAGTCTAAACCATGTCCCATAAAATTTCTCTAAGTAGCCACCTCTTCTTTTATTTGTGTGGTTACATTGGAAAATCCTAAATTAGTACTTTAGTAATATTTTTCATAAGTAGCTTAAGTAGATATTTCTGGTACTGAGGTAAAATACGAAAACTAGCCTTAAGATTTTAGTTGCTGATCACTTGGGATTAACGTCTAATACTACCACGCTACAACTTAGTAATCAGAATACTTGAGAAAGCCATGACATTTAAGGTCTGTTTGGAAAGCCACCAGGTAATTGGGATTGATATAATTACTAGGGTAGTAATTACACAACCTAATAATAACATAGTTGTGTAATTGCGATGACCTGTTTGTTTGTCATAGTGTAATTACAGTGCAATTACAAGTTTACTGTTTGGTTGCACAAGTGTAATTACACAGTTAGATTTAATTTTAAATGAAGTAATTATTAAAAGTTAAAAATTAATATAATAAATATATGCATGTAAATTTTTATAAATATAAATAATATTATATTTGGTATTTAAGATGTATATTTTTTCGTGAATATACATTAATTAGTAATCATATATTTATCTAATATTGTAAAAATAATATTTAGCTAATATATATATATATAT
>AWOL01S0032484.1:37136-49583 GCA_000715115.1 Nicotiana otophora
TTTCAAATTAATAATATTTAGCTTAGATACTTACAAAAACTAAAAATATACGTTTTGTACGAACATCATGGAATTCATGTTTGATAAAATAAATTAATATTTATAAATATAATTTCATAACATTATTCAAATGTTTGACAAAACTAATCTATCAATTCTAACTAAAAAATGAACAACACGCAATGTAAGTCAATACTACTAAAACAAGTAAATTGGAACCATGAATATAACACAATTTCAAAATTCAAAAAAAAGAAAAGTTTAACATATGTCATATTCCAACGTTATACTAGTAAGTTCACTACAACTTAAGATTAGGAAACATAATAAGTTTATAACCACATTCAACAATAAAATTCCACTTTAATTGCATCACTCATTATATGCAGGTTTCTTATTATTTCTAATATTAGGAGGTGTAGTTTCAAAAAATAGAATAATAAAATAAATAAAAAATAAAATATAGGCGATTACATGGAATCACAAGAAGCAAAGGTAGAGAAATAAAAGATAAATAATATACAAAGAAAAATATATTTTAAAATTTCAAAAGAAATTAAAAAGTAAAAATAAAATTAAAAAATTAAAATAATAGAAATAAAAAGTTATAAAAAATAAATTAAAATAAAAACAAAAAGGAAAGAAACTAAAAAGCAACCTTGTAATTACAGAGCGTAATTACCACCAATTCTCACCTCCCCCTTGAGAATTGGAGAGTGTAATTACACCCCTCCAATTATACCCAATTTTATGCTGACTAAATAATTACTTGGTCAAACAAATATGTCAAATTGTGTAATTACATCCAATTACACTCAAATCCATTTTCAAGGTGGCTTTCCAAACGTGCTCTTATGAAGTTCACGCAAAGACAGCACGGCAGAGAATTTATAACCCGTGGCCACAGTTGGTAGGAGTTGAACCTATTGAATAAGCTGCTTTGTTAACTCAAGGGACATAAAAAAAACTTCCAAACAATAAACTTCTATTTTCTTTTTGATGATAAAAGTTAATATCATCTTCGTCTAACTCAATCCCAAAAATTAACTGAAACTAAAAATTGTCTCAAATCATATAAGGAGATAAATAACCCATCCCACAACCCATGTCGGACTTCTAACTCCTCTACACGTCTAAGACTAAACATCTGGAGCATGGACAATAGAAACAAAAAATTCGGATAGATCTAGCTTCTTTACCTAGTAAAGAAATAAATATTGTGCCTAATTAACATCAAAAACTAACTCACGATCAAAGGAGCGCCGAGATCATATTTAAGGAGATCGGTCCTTGACGTGGGCAAGCTTTCTTTTTATTTCTAAGCTATTCAGTATAATAACTTATCCTCTTTTTCCGCTCTAATCTGCTTGTTTCAGAAAAAAATTATCCCAATCTTGAGAATCTATAGTAGTTTTCCACTTAGAATTGTTACAGTTTTCCTCCATATTTGAGCATTCCAATATATTTCTTGTCGAACAACAGATACTGTTGCTGGCAGTGTTGTATCAATTTTCTACTCCCACAAGGCAAATTTCCCTTCATGCGCCTCCCTGGCCCTTGTTTTTCACTTGCTATCAACAACTCCTTTGCTTTACTAATCAATATAGTATTACATTGAATTTTGATGTTAAAGTGAGGGAAAGTACAACATAACTCAGAGAATACTAATCGCTTAAAGAAAGCAACAAAAGTCTGGGAAACTAGGCAAGTTAATATATCCATTGTACACGTCTTAATACCAGGATTCGTTTCCTTTGGCAAAACACCCTGCCCTATCTGACCAGAAAGTACAGTATAGTCTTTGCGTGTCGTTATACGTGTAAAGACTGGGGTCTCAACTCTGCTTCCTCCCTGTACATTAGGGCTTATAGACTTTCTAGTAATTTATCAGAATATGCATGTTGAACACTCGACTCGAGCATGCACTAACAATGAAACTTCATATTTCCCTGTTCTACCCATTTAGGTTCCATGAGGTCTCAGAATTTGATGGCACGAAAAGGAGTTGTCGCCGGCGTTTAGCTGGACACAATGAGCGGCGTCGCAAAACCCCACTGGCCATTAAGCTGGAAGATAACCAATGCAGGCAGATTAATGGGGTAAGACAGACCACAGATAACCTTGACAAACAGAAATGCCTCCTTCAAAAACTATCACATCCTCTAGATGAATGCTTACTCTCTTCTGTCAACCCGTAGCATCTTTCGTATCCCTTTCTGTTGTTAACTTATAGTCAGACCTAAATGTAAACACTAGATGTTTGTTCAGTTATTGCTACAACTACGCTTTGAACTCTCATGGTAAAATTCCAAAGCTTGTATGGCACAGCATTAGTGAATTACGCCTTCACGGCTTGTAAGGTATAACAGTTTATTATGGTTTGGTCAATCAACCTACATATTATCTATCACTAATATAAAAAGAGAATAAATTTTTTGAGAGAATAATCTCTCCTAAACATGCTTCTCGCAAGAACTACACTGTGGAGGCTGTTGTTCTTGTTGTGAGAAGAAAATTTCAATTTATAGAAGTATAAAACTTCTCCTCCAAGAAAATGATAAGGCATGTGAAAGAGATTTATTCCTTTTATGAGTCTTTTTTTACGTTTCTTCAAGAAAGAGAATTCTAATAGATTAAAAATTCAGGACAAAACCCTAATATACGAGCAACAGAGTGTTGTTGAGAGATTCAACTCTTCTCCATTTCTCATTTTCTCCATTTTCCCAAGTTCCTATTTGGATGGAAGCCAAATGTCATGGCTAAGAATCAATGGTTGAGACTTGGGGAAATGGAGAAAATGAGAAATGAAGAGGAGTTGAATCCGTTGTTGAGTATCCTCTTAAGCCAACCACATTGGACTTTGAGTGGACATGACCTATATTATTGGTAGGGTTGGACATAGTTTGGGCAAACCTAAAATTCGAAATCCAAAATATTTAGATTACAGATTTAATTTCTAAAAATTCGGAATTTTAGATTGGATTTCGGATTTGGAGCTTTCCGAATTTCTTATTCTTTATATTTAGCAGTATGACACCTATTTTTCATGTACTAACAAGTCCAACACCATATCCATTAGACATTAGCTCATATATTTAATATTAATCATTAAGTTCAATATCAGATACCCTACTAAATCAAATATAGAGTTTTCTCTTTCTCACCAACAACAATTTTCATTTTTTATATTCGTGAACACTAAAGGCTGAAGCTGCATTACTTTTGGTTCCCCAAGTACACGCAAGTATACGTGATCGTCAAGTAATAAAGTGACTCGAAGTCGGATGTCGAACCCACAGAGACTTAGAATAAATTGTTAACTAGGATAATTCAAATCAATTAACTATCCAAGATAATCAAGAATGTTATTTTTCTATTAATCTACTATTGCAAGAATTAAACAAGTAATCAATTAAAGTAACAAGAACGCAAGAGTTTGTTGTTGGATTTTACTCAAAGGACATTAAGATTTTAGAGTTGTGGTCAGTTTATCAATCCTATTGAGTTTGTAATTACACTTGTTAATCTGAATTATCTATGGTTGCTAATTGACCGGATCGTTTATATAAATAACATGTTTCCACAATACCATCCGTCTATTCAAATTAAATCAATCTTATATTCCTATGGTATTGAATCTATCATGAACGAATAAAATACGTCACTCAACTAAGCAAGGTCATTAGGCATATTCCTATCCTAACCGCGAAATATATTCCCGAATTACGGGTTCACAAATAAGCTTTCTTTAATTCTACTCTAACCTAAACATGTCTTTTCCAAGCATAGCATAGATAGTAGGGTGAATCAGTAGCTATATATTCATAAGTTAAAACTAGAATTAAAGAAACAACCACGAGATGATAAATCGAATTAACGAAGATATAATTATAAACGTCAATATTCATGTCAACCGTAACCCCAGAAACTAAATTGTTTAGCCACTCATGTTCGTAGTAATAATTATTCAAGTATTTTGCATAAATAAATTATCAAAAAAGGATGAAGGGATGAAGAACTCTATGATTTTTCCCTCCGAAGTTATTCCACATTGTGTTTTTGCCTCCAAATAATGTCCAACCTTTTCTAAACACGTTTAGGAAGTATTTATATGCTAGGGTAGCAATTTTTAAATCCAAAATCGGATAGAAAATACTTTAATTCGCGGGCTGGGGCTACTGGACGCCCGACCTCGCGAGGCCAGGCTTGGGATGCGCCTGGAGCCTAGCGAGGCCATGCATGGCGTGAGATCCCGGTGGCCTTAAGCCAGGCGTACTTTTGTATTCTTTTCTTGTATTTTCGTTACCCTTTTATGCAATCTTCACTCGTCTTCATATTCCAATAATCCTATACATAAAACAATGTAATTAAGTTCAAATGTCGCGCAATTAATTATTAAAATACTAAAAGATAAGGCGAATAATGTACTAAAAACATAAAATTATAGCCAAACATCAGTTACTATCTAATCTACATGGTCTTACTATGTTTAACTTATTAATTCATAAGGCCTTATTAATGCTTTTGTTGCGTTTCTTTAATAATAGTTTTATTGATGCATGGATACTCTATTTGGATAAATGTGGTGATAATAAGGAACTACCAAGGTAATTTGATATGAACGTTGCTTTTTATAAGAAAAATGAAGAAGCTTAACTTATCGTGTCACGACCCAAAATTTTCACCTTTGAGACCGTGATGGTGCCTAACATTTCACTTGTTAGGCAAGCCAACGTTAGAATAATTTTAGCCATTTTTAACAGTTCAACTTAAATGATAATAAAGAAACTAATTATCTAGAATAATCTGAAATAGAAATTTTCTACAATCCCAAAACCAGTAGTACAAGTCACAAGCTTTACAGAGTTTACTAGAAATTTTTTAAATATAACTGTTCCAGAGTAGAATCAACAGTGCAAGAAAATATCAGAAGGTGACTCCGAAGCCTGCGAACGCGACAACAGGTATACCTTGAGTCTCCACAACAATGCTCGATCAACTAATAAGAATATCAATAACTCTGGGGTACCTGGATCTGCACAAAAAGATGTGCAAAAGCGGAGCATGAGTACACCACAGCGGTACCCAATAAGTATCAAGCCTATCCTCGGTAAAGTAGTGACGAGGCCAGGTCAAGACACCTACCAGACATATAAAGCTATACAATATGTTACATGAAGCTAACAAGGAAAGAGTATCAATGTAAGACCAATAATAGAAGAATTTCCAATACAAATCAACAATGAAAATAATGAGAATACGGATGGCATTGAGCAAATAATCAAGCAATTGAGCAACAACACAGTCAGAGTATAAATATAATATAAAAATAGCACGGCATCACCCTTCGTGCTTTTATTCTCGTCCTTACCATGAAATGATGAATAATTTAAACACAATTAAACACAATTCCAACTTGAACATAGTAAAGCGTCAAATGAGTTATTAAGCCAATTTAGGATTTAAATAAGGTAAAATAGTGGAGAGGTTGTGCAAATATAATATCAAATGAGTTTAGTTTAGAAATATATGAGGTCCAATATAATATTACATTTATACAAATTAAGACATTCAATCAAATTTTAACGAGATAAATATGTGATTTGTTAAAGTAAAATATAATAATATTTTTTCACATAAATTGCACGACAATAATATAATGAGGAAGTTGAGGTATCAATTATAGTTAAATATAATCACCATTTAATTTAGTAGATCTTCGAATAAGATATGAGTTTTATTTTTGAAAGACACACAAGTGGAACAACTTGAAAATTCTTTCATTTACCTCTGTAAATTCTCAGCAACTTAACATATCACATAGGATGTATGACTCACACAAGAAGTCCATATTTTTTTATTTTTAATATATGGACAGTTAATTAATTATAATCAAAATACAATGAGGTGATTTAAGAAACCACAGTAACTGTCCTAGCATGAAATGCATCGTGAGAATCACAATCGGAATTAACCTTAATATCACAATAATTTTATATTTGTACATTTGTTGCGGCGTACAACCCAATCCCATGCAATAATAAATCATATATGTTGCGGCGTGCAACCCCATCCCACACAATAATAGTCATATCTGTTGTGGTGTGCAATCCGATCCCTCACAATAATAAATCATATCTGTTGCGGTGTGCAACACGATACCTCTAAATATTAAATCAGATCTGTCGCGGCGTGCAACCCGATCCCTCACAATAATAAATTATATCTGTTGCGACATGTAACCCGATTACTCTCAATATTAAATCATATCTGTTATGGCATGCAACCTGATCCCTCACGATAATAAATCATATCTGTTGTGGCGTGCAATCCGACCCCTCTCAATATTAGTCAACCAATTTACAACCAACTACGGTATACCACTGTCACGACCCGAAATATCCCACCGACGGGACCAACGTTAGACAATTATTAACCAATTCCTTATTTCCATTCAGTAATTAACAATAATTAACTAAGATAAAATATAATAAGTGCGGAATATCATAAATCTGTATTAACTATTACCACCCGGATCTGGAGTCACAATTCACAAGCATTCTAGAATTTACTACAAGTAATAGTCTAAAAGAAATACAACTATCTGAATGAAAGAAAACAGTAGGACATAAAATATAGACGGGGACTTCAAGGTTTATGAATGCCGACAGATCTACCTCGAGTCTCCGGACAGCGGACCAGTAGCAAATCTCGATCAACCTGAGCCAGTATCAAAATCTGCACATAAAGTGCAGAGTGCAGCATCAGTACAACCGACCCCATGTACTGGTAAGTGTCGAGCCTAACCTCTACGAAGTAGTGACGAGGCTAAGGCAAGGTACCTACAAATCAACCTGTACAATTTAATAGTGTATATGCAAATAACAGAAATGAAAAACTAAACAGAAAATGTCGGGAGGGGAACATACTGAGGGGAATACAAGATAAAGAACTACAACAAAGTGATCACCGGAGCAGTAAATATACCATGAATCAACAGGAATAGTGAATACAGTAAGAAAAAATGCACGACATCACTCTTCATGCTTTTACTCTCAATCTCACCATAAAATAAATAGAAACGACACGACATCACCCTTCGTGCATTATCTCTCATATCATGGCACAGCATCACCCTTTGTGCATTAACACTCACAATATGGAACGACATCACCCTTCGTGCATTAACACTCACAATATGGCACGACATCACCCTTCGTGCATTAACACTCATAATATGGCACGGCATTACCCTTCATGCATTAACACTCTCTCTTACCATAATGCAATGCATAAATATCAACAATGAGATAGAATAACAAGTACAAACCTTACCTCAATATTTGGTTCCATAACATCAATCTCAACTTTGAAATAAAAACTCAATTATCACCCGAAAATCCGTAAACATGATAAGAACGATAAATTGAACAACACTAGTATAACAAATCGCAATTAGGCATAGGAATGAGACTATAAGAAAAACTGAGAAACATGGAAAACAGGTAAATTTGGCGGAGCATAAGTACTCGTCACCTCATATATATGCCATTCACATGAATTTCACTTAGCAAGTAATCTAAGGTTCCTAATTCTCTCAAGTCAGGGTTAGACACAATACTTACTTGCTCCGAAGGCCACTTAATTCTCAATCACAGCTTTTCCTTTGGAATTCACCTCTAAACCACTCGTATCTATTAAAAAATGACTCAATAATATCAAATTTTGCTAAAGGAATCAATTACATTGCATAAATTTAGATTTCCTAAATTTTCCTCCAAAAAATCGAAAATCGACCCCGGGCCCGCTTGGTCAAAATCCGAGGTTCGGACCAAATTCTATTTACCCATTCACCCCCGAGCCCGCTTGGTCAAAACCCGAGGTTCGGACCAAATTCTATTTATCCATTCACCGCCGAGCACGAATATATAATTGGTTTTGGAATCCGACCTCAAATTGAGGTCTAAATCCCCAAATTTCCGAAATCCCTACTTTCTACCCAAAACCCCTAATTCTACCATGAAAACCTTAGATTTTAGGTTGAAATCTTGTAAAATACAGTGAAAGATTGAAAGAAACCAGTTTAAAATCACTTACCTATGATTTGGGGAAGAGATGGTCTTTGGAAAATCGCCTCTTGTGTTTTAGGTCTTGAAAATTTGGGAAATGAATGAAAATTCCCGTCCAAAAGTCATTTTGTTCACCTGCAGACATCGCATTTGCGACCTGAGCTTCGCAATTAGCTCGCAAATGCGAAGGAGTCATCGCAAATGCGAAGCCCTTCACACTTCTGCTGCGTTAGCAAATGCGAAGATAAGTTCGCAAATGCGAACCTTGAATCTTCGCAAATGTGACTAAATGATCGCATTTGCGATCACTGCCCTTCCCCGACGCCCTTCGCAAATGCGAAAGAAGACTCGCAAATGCGAAAATTATTGGCCCAGCTTCTCTTTGCATTTGCGATGAGAAACTCGCAAATGCGAACCTCTCAGAGGTCGCAATACCAGCAGTCTTTTCCAAGCCAGATCTGACTCCGTAGCCTATCCGAAACTCACCCGAGCCCTCGAGGTTCCAAACCAAACATACACGCAAGTCTAACAATATCATACGAACTTGCTCGCATGATCAAATTGCCAAAATAATACCTAGAACTACGAATTTAGTACCAAATCAAATAAAATTCTCAAAAACACTTTAAAATTTCTATTTTCTCAACTGGACGTCCGAATCACGTCAAATCAACTCCGTTTCTCACCAAATTTCACAGACAAGTCTTAAATATCATAATGAACCTGTACCGGGCTCCGAAACTAAAATACGGACCCGATACTAACAATGCCAAATATCAATCAATTCTTAAAAACAAATAATTTCCAAACTTTTAATTTTCATCAAAAATTCATAACTCAAGCTAGGGACCTCCGAATTCAATCCCGGGCATACGCCCAGGTCCCATAATTCGATACGGACCTACTGGGACTATCAAAATACAGACCCGGGCCCGTTTACCAAAAATATTGATCGAAGTCAACTAAAATCAACTTTTAAGGTAAAAATTCTTATTTTCATTAATTTTCAACATAAAAGCTTTCTGGAAACCTTTCCGGACTGCGCACACAAATCGAGGAGGGTAAAAATGAGATTTTTCTAAGGCTTAAGAGTGCAGATTCGAGTTCTAAAACATAAGATGACCCTTTTGGGTCATCACAACCACATAATCAAAAGGAATAACGAGGCTACACAAAGAAGTCACAACTAATGAAAAAAGATACACGATAGCTTGCGAAATCAAATAGCAAGGAAATGACAATCCATAAGCCAAGGCACAATTTATGGGCATCAATTGACAATTAAGACATGTAACAGGTAAAGCATGAATTCAACGAGTGATTACAATCAACAATTAGCATATAGGGGTGAACTTGACAACAAGGATGGAACGTGTGCTAACAATTTCAGGTAAAGCACGTACAAATAATTCTAACAACAAAAGATATAATCATGAAACGACATTTACAATCAATTGTATAAAAGGAGCCTAACGGTCCAAACCGGTCAAATACCACATATAGGTCGTGTACCCACTCGTCACCTCGCGTACACGACCTTCACATAACATGAATGACACAATCATCTCAAATCCTATGGGGTGGTTTTCCCCATACAAAGTTAGACAAGACACTTACCTTAAATTCTCAGCAACTTAACATATCACATAGGATGCATGACTCACACAAGAAGTCCATATTGTTCCATT
This sequence comes from Nicotiana otophora, assembly GCA_000715115.1. Lineage (NCBI taxonomy): Eukaryota > Viridiplantae > Streptophyta > Magnoliopsida > Solanales > Solanaceae > Nicotiana > Nicotiana otophora. The sequence continues at coordinate 46,894 of AWOL01S0032484.1, forward strand.
TTAAATATATTGATGGTTGATTAATTATAATCAAAATATAATGAGGTGATTTAAGAAACCACAATAACCGTCCTAGCATGAAATGCATCGTGAGAATCACAATCGGAATTAACCTTAATATCACAATAATTTCATATTTGTACATTTGTTGCGGCGTGCAACCCGATCCCATGCAATAATAAATCATATATGTTGCGGCGTGCAATCCCATCCTGCACAATAATAATCATATCTGTTACGGTGTGCAACCCGATCCCTCACAATAATAAATCATATATGTTCCGGTGTGCAACCCGATCCCTCTAAATATTAAATCAGATCTGTTGCGGCGTGCAACCCGATCCCTCACAATAATAAATTATATCTGTTACGACATGTAACCCGATCACTCTCAATATTAAATCATATCTGTTGTGGCGTGCAACCTGATCCCTCACAATAATAAATCATATCTGTTGTGGCGTGCAATCCGATCCCTCTCAATATTAGTCAACCAATTTACAACCAACTACGGTATACCACAAAATCAAAAGGAATAACGAGGCTACACAAAGAAGTCACAACTAATGAAAAAGATACACGATAGCTCACGAAATCAAATAGCAAGGAAATGACAATCCATAAGCCAAGGCACAATTTATGGGCATCAATTGACAATTAAGACATGTATCAGGTAAATCATGAATTCAACGAGTGATTACAATCAACAATTAGCATATAAGGGTGAACTTGACAACAAGGATGGAACATGTGCTAACAATTTCAAGTAAAGCACGTACAAACAATTCTAACAACAAAAGATATAATCATGAAACAACATTTACAATCAATTGTATAAAAGGAGCCTAACGGTCCAAACCGGTCAAATACCACATATAGGTCATGTACCCACTCGTCACCTCGCGTATACGACCTTCACATAACATGAATGACACAATCATCTCAAATCCTACGGGGTGATTTTCCTCACACAAAGTTAGATAAGACACTTACCTTAACGAAGTTAGGCCTATATCCCAAAATAGCCCTCTTGCGTGAAACGACGTTCGGACGACTTCAATCTAATCAAAATATTTTTATAAATTAATTATAATTTATAGAAAATAAATTCGGATAATAATACTAAGTCAATCAAAAGTCAATGCGGGGCCCACTTTTCGGAAACAAACAAAAATGCATGAAAACCGAACACCCGTTACGATACGAGTTCAACCATACAAAAATTATCAAATTCCGACATCGGATCGCCTTTCAAATCCCTCGTTTTATGAAATTTATACAATTTTTCCCAAATTTCCATCTCAAAATACTAATTAAATGATGAAAACAATGATATATTCATGTATATTAACCAAATCCGAGTTAGAATCACTTACCCCGATGAATTTCTTAAAAACTCCACGAAAAATCGCTACAAACCGAGCTCCCAAAGTCCAAAAATAAAAAATGAGATGAAACCCTCGTTTATATGGTACCGATCTGATCTCCCAATGTGCTGACCACACATTCCAAGTTCCGCGGCCGCAATCCAAATTATGCGGTCGCACTTCAGCAACCACTACACTACTAAGATTCAGTAAATTAATCATAACTTTCACTACAAATGTCTAAATGATGATTGGTTTACCTTTATGAAAAACAGACTCAAAGGGTTACAACTTTTATTTTTGGACCATCTCCAAATTCTTTGTAGATTAAAAGATATAAGCTTCTGAAGTGAGACCATCGAACCTGCAGAATCCCCTTTCTTCGGCCGCAAGAGGAATTCTGCGGTCCGCACATTTCCTCTGCCGTCCACACATTTCCTCTGTGGTCCACACATGAGGCTTTGCCTCAGCACTCCAAAATATTCCCCTGCACTCCAACTGTTCCCAGAACATCATGAGAGTGCTGAAATGCCCAAACTTGTTCAAAACTCGCCCCGAAACACACCCGAGGCTCCCGGGACCTCAATCAAATATACCAACAAGTCCTAAAATATATCGCGGACCTGATCGAGGCCTCAAACGACATTAAATAACGTTAAAACTACGAATCGCACCACAAATCGAACTCATGAATTTCCAAATCTTCCAACTTCCATAACTCGTGCCGAAGCATACAAATTAACTTGGAATGACGTTAAATTTTGCATGCAAGTTCCAAATGACATAACAGAGCTAATACAACTCTCGGAATTGCATTCCGACCCCAATATCACCAAAGTCAACTCTCGGTCAAACTTTCAAACCTTACATTTTCAACTTTCGTCATTTCAAGCCAAAATTAACTACAGACTTCCAAATAAATATCCGGACACACTCTTAAGTCCAAAATCACCATACGAAACTATTGGAACCATCAAAATTTCATTTCGGAGTCGTTGACCCAAAAGTCAACTCCGATCAACTCTTTTCTTTTAAGCTTCTTAAATAAGAATTATTTTTCCAATTTGATCCCGAATCGTCCGAAAATCAAACTCGACCACGCACGCAAGTCATAATACACATTACGAAGCTGCTCAAGATCTTAAGCCGCTGAACGAGACGCTAATTCTCAAAACGACAAGTCGGGTCGTTACATATCGTCTCAAACTGAAAATAAAAAATGTCCAATCCAATTAATGCGAAATCAAACTTAAACATAGGTTTTGTTTGAGAAATATATATTTTTAGCCGCTCCCAAAAATAATAACCAAAAATATATATATA
>AWOL01S0032484.1:52413-104046 GCA_000715115.1 Nicotiana otophora
TATATATATATATATATAATACTTTTATATACTTTTTGGCTAGAAAACACAATTAATTTCGACCGACCAATCAATTTTGTATTTTGTCCTATTTGTTTTCCAGATTCATCCCACATAAAAGATTGACATGAAATACACGTGTTTATACCACATTCCACCGATATAATCAACTAGGCCACATGTTGTCTAAGTGTACCAAACCTAAGTACTTTGCAAATTAAGGAAGATTTTGAACAATTTTTTAGGATGATGGATTAATATACAAGCGGCGAAAATAATCCCAGTATTAAAATCACATGTAATCTAGACAACTAGTATAAACGGGATTTCAGGGGTTACCTTTTGAAGCGTGAACAAAACTCCTCTATCACGTGAGCCTCCAATTGCATAGCAACCCAATCAAATCTTGACCACCTGCATGATCACGATCTCCGAACATTCCACGGTCTTCTACTGTGTTACCCAAATAATATCCGAAAAATAGTAATTTCGTGTGGGCGAAATTTTTTAGGAAATTTTCTATTATTTAGGCACAACAAGAACCACCGAATTTAATTAACAAGACTTCCAATTATGTAATTAATTTCTAATTTTTAAAATTAATATCCACCATAATTAATTACGAATTATTCCACTAAAAATTTATAATTGCACTCCTTATTCAATTTCAAAATTCATCAATTAAATCTTATTTAACTCCCCATGTTAAGATTCTGATACTAAATAATTAAATTAAATTACTGACCATTTAATTTATTGATAATTTCCTTTAGACTTTTGCTTAACTTATTCCATGTGTGAGATACAAAATCCACCAGTCCGATTTATACATGAAAACTTATAAGCTTTAATAAAGGTGTATCATCAATCTATAAATCGAGACATGGATTCCATCAACTAACTATTACTTCGCCAATGTACATTATTATTATCCAATTTACCAGGCATATTGACCCACGAAAAGATCTCGCCTTTTAATAAATCAAAATAATAATAATATACACAACTAATAATAATTATATCAAGATTAAGAGTATAAGTACATTTAATGGCTAGAGAGTTTATTTTATTAAGTCAATATAAAATACTTATCTCTACTTGGTCCGTTCAATACATACAAAAATGTACTAGTACAAGAAGTTGGAATTAAACTATTCCCATAATCAAGATAAATTATATTTAATCTTGTGCTACAATCATCCATGATGGTTTGTCCAATTCTATCATTAGATTGTGAACTCGAATTTTATACTTATAAGAACCGATGATTTAATCTTCCGTGTATAAGCTAAACTCTATACACTAAATCATCTACTATATAAGAAAATGACACAGACTAATATATGATCTATTTAAAACTTTATTAAAACTGAATAAATAATTATTTCATAATAAATACTATATCTAAACCAAACTCATAGTTAGTAGTATATATCCCAACAATCTCCCACTTAGAATTTTAACCATGATAATTGTTACAATATACTATATCCAAATGCATGGTTAATAGTATATGCCCCAACAATCTCCCACTTAGACTCGTAACCATGCATCTACACTTTCTCAGGCATTCTTTTTACATGACTATTAAAAGTCTTCACCAAATAAGGTTTTGTTAAAAAATCTTGCCAAGTTATATTTTGATGCAATCTTTGTCCAGTAGTTCTTTGTCGTCACTATCTAGTTTGGTATTAAACTCTTCAGGGATCCTGTTACCGAAACTATCCCAATAGTGTACACCGAACTATGATTTCCTTAGTATTCTCCCACTACGGCAAAGTACTACTAATATTACCTTCATTACCTTACGGTATTAAAATATTAACGACTTCTTACTATAGTGTTCAGTGTTCAAACATCACTTCCACTCGATAAAGGCATATTCTGTCTATTAACGTTCTCCCACTACTTAAATGCAATGGAAAGTCAATTTCGACGTGTGGCTTTTGATGTTCTTGAACATCTAGTTATTTCTTTGCCTAGTTCTTGTAAAAATAGTTTACTTCTAGGAACATGGTTTATTGAACAATCCTTATCTAGAAAAATATATTTGTTTTAACAATTGCCTTATTTTCTTTAGGACAATAAAATAAACCTCCATTCGTTTTCTTGAATATTCAGTAAACATGTACCTATCAGTTCTTAATTCCAACTTACATATCCGCTTTCCCTTTCAGCACATATGCTGGATAATCCTATATATGAATATGCCGCAGACTGAGCTTACATTCAGTCCATAGTTCTATAGATGTCACATGTACTAACTTAGAAGGAATTAAATTCAAAATGTAATTTATAGTTTCTAGGAAATATTCTAAAAACGAATAAGGCAAATCTCAATAACACTTCATTAATCTATCCATGTCCAAAAGAGACTTATTTCTTCTTTCTACCACACCACTCTATTATGGAGTATACGGTGTAGACAATTGAGATGTAATCCCTTATTCTGATAAGTAACAAAAGAACTCTTTAGAGAGGTGCTCGCTACTACAATCAAATTGCAGTAACTTAATATATTTCCTTGGTGCTTCTCCGTTTCAAGTCTTAAGAACCTTGAATTACTCAAATCATTCAGACATACAGTGCATCAAATAAATATATTAATATTTTGAGTAACATTTATGAACGTCAAAAAAATACTCAAAACAATCTCTTACTAGTATACTCATTGAACCATACAAATCATAAGGGATTCATTCTAACTTATCACCAACTTTATTTCCTTTTGAAGGGAAATATCTTTTAGTCAATTTTCTTCCAGACAGGATCCACAAGTTGGTAGTGCCTCTACTTTCAATGAATCTTAAGGTCCATCCTTGACCAACTTGAAATCCTATCCAGATTAATATGACTTAGATACAAGTGCACAAATAAGTTTTACTCAATTTTGAAGAACATATTCTCTTATGAAGTAGACTAATATTGTTCCGTTCAGGAGAGACATTAATATACAATAACGAGGTCATGCATTCATGTACCACAAGAGATAAAATATTTATCAAGCTCAATAACTCAAGAGTTATTCGAAAAAATAAAACAAATATCCATCTCTTATTTTGCCCAAAAATCGAAATTAAATTCCTTCTAACAAAAGGTATATTTATTGCATCCTTTAAATTAATGTCTTATCACTATCAAAAGAAAATTTTAACAAGTAATACGACAAATTGCATAAAATTATCGTGAAGTTGAGATAAAAATATTAAATAGATCATAATAAGTCAAAACATTGAATAATAAAATTCTGACTGCATTCAATATTTATATACATACATGCATCTCGAATAATAAATTTCTATTGGAAAAGAACCATTCATGCAAAGTATATTATATAATGCAAGAATTATACAATCCAAAAATCAATAGAACCAACTCAGATGGAGAGTATACTATTATTTTCAGTCAATTTTATATAACCATTTAATACGAAAATTTTAAAACACACTACACATATATGTATTCATGCATCTTGAATAGCAAATTTCGACGGGAAAAGAACTACTCATGCAAAATACATATGTTGTAACGACCCGACCAGTAGTTTTGAGAGTATTAGACCCAAACCCCTATTTATTTCTCCCTCTATTTTATTTTTGAATTTTGTGACTTGCCGGGAGGATTTGTCTTTAGTTTCAGAGTGAAATGGGACACATAGTCCTTAAAATGGAAGTTTAAGTCGTAGGAATCGACCGTAGTTTGAACTATGCAAAAACGACCATGGAATGGAGTTTCAACAATTTCAATAGCTCCGTAGGGTGATTTTTGTCTTAGGAGCGTGTTCGGATGTTGAATTGGAGGTCCGTAGGTCATTTTAGCGTCAATTGGCGAAAGTTAAAAATTTGATGAATTTTGGAAGGTTTGACCGAGAGTCGACTTTTTGATATTGTAGTCGGATTTTGATTACGGAAGTTGGAGTAGGTCCGTAATGTCAATTATGACTTGTGTGCAAAATTTAAGATAAATCGGACTTGATTTGATAGGTTTCGGCGTCAGATGTAGAAGTTTGGAGTTTTAAAGTTCATTAGACTTGAATCGATGCACAATTCATATTTGTAGTATTGTTTGATGTGATTTAAAGGCTATACTAAGTTCGTATGATGTTTTAGGACTTATTGGTATATTTGGTTGAGGTCCCGGGGGGAGGGGGGTATCGGGTGGATTCCGGATGGATAACAGATCGAAAAAAGGGACTTGATGCATGGTTGAAGCAGGACTCTGCTGGTGTAACCGCACCTGCGGAGATTTGATCACAGGTGCGAGCTCGCAAGTACAGGCTGTGTTGTGCAGATGCGAAGATTTGGACTAAGGACTGTGGAGCACAGATGCGGAGGGTGTTACATCTGCGCTTGGAGAGTCGCAGAAGTGGACACTGAAGATTGAGGCTGGTCCGTAGAAGCGGGGTTATGACCGCATAAGTAGTTGGGCGGCTTAGTGGTCTCCGCAGATGCGAGGGCCGGACCACAGAGGCGGCTAATGTGACCGCATAAGCGGAACCCTTGGGTAGTGTTTAAAACCGAAGAGTTTCGTGATTTCTCTCATTTTGGACTTTGCAAACTCGGTCTAGGGCGATAACTGAGAGAACTGTTTGAGGGATTTCTTGAGGTAAGTCCCTTGTATTTATTTTTAATCAATAATCTTGTCTCCCCATTGATTTTGCCACCTAGTTAGTGTGTATTTGAGGTGGAATTTGAGAGTTGAGGCTAGGGATTCGGAGAAATGTAAATTGAGGTTTTGAGTGGTGATTTGGTGTTGGATTTTGGTATGGGTGAACTCGATATCGAATGGGTGTTCGTATTTTATGACTTTTAACCGATTCTGAGACGTGGGACCGGGTTGACTTTTTGGGGTGATTTTTCGATTCTTTGCTGAAGTCGTAAACTTATGATTTAAATTAGTTTCTTGTAGTTTTATTCACGATATGTAATTGATTTTGGCTAGATTTGGGCCATTTGGAGTTGGAAAGTCGAGGGAAAGACATTCTTACAGATTGATTGAGCGAGATTGAGGTAAGTGACATGTCTAACCTTGTGTGGGGGAAATCCCCTTAGGATTTAGTACTGTTGTAACAATTTATAATATGTGAGCGCTGTGTACGTGAGGTGACGAGTGCGTACACAGGCTGATTATGGAAAATTCGGTTCTTGCTGATTTGTCATCTTTTGAATTCCTTAATTGAGTTGTCTCCTTTTTAAAATTCATTTAATGAGTTGCCTTAGCATATGTAGTGATCATGTTTAGCCTAGTATCGCATGTCTACGTGCCTTAACTCTTACTTGCAATTTGTGCAACATGCTTAACTGAATTACCCGCTTTCCTTGGTTTGAATTAAATCTTTAACTGTAAGATCCTTGCTGTAAATTCATGTTTCCTTCGATAACCTGCTGCATATTTACTTTGGGACTATGAGGCGATTCCTCGAGAGATCCCCCCTGTACTGCATATTTACTTTGGGACTACAAGGCATTTACTCGGGAGATTCCCCTGTATTTCATATTTATTTTGGGACTACGAGGCGTTTACTCGGGAGGTCCCCTTGTATTGCATATTTACTTTGGGACTACGAGGCGGTCCCTCGGGAGATTCCCCCCCTGTCGTGCATATTTACATTTGGGACTACGAGTCGGTACCTCGGGAATGCCCCTGTTGTTTACCTCTATTTACTGTGCTGATATTATCTGAAATATTTTATTGTTTAAATTCTCAGTCATTTCAAAATATTATTATATCTTCTGCCTTACTTTTCTTTTAAACTAGTAGGGCCCTGACCTGACCTCATCACTACTCTACCGAGGTTAGGCTTGGCACTTACTGGGTACCGTTGTGGTGTACTCATACTACACTCTGCACATCTTTTTGTGCAGATCTAGGTTCTTTCCACCAGACCAGATACTAGTGTGTTGGGCCACACGTGGAGACTTCAAGGTATATCTGCCAGCGTCCGCAGACCTCAGAGTCCCCCTCTATCTTTACTATGTTGTTGTTTTCCTTATTCTCCTTAGATTATCATGTATAGAGACATATAGTATTTTCTCTTAGAAGTTTGTGACTTATTTTCACCGGGTTTTGGGAGTTGTAATTATTGAATGACAGTTTTATATTTATATATCACGTGTTGAGATTGGAGTTCAGTTTAGTATTCATTGATTCCATAAATTGTTAGGCTTACCTAGTCTTAGAGACTAGGTGCCATCACGACATCCTACGGAGGGAAAAATGGGATCGTGACAAGTTGGTATCTGAGTTCTAGCTTCATAGGTATTATGAGTCATAAGCAGGTTTCGTAGAGTCTCGCGGATCGGTACAGAGACGTCTGTACTTATCTTCGGAAGGCTATAGAACTATTAGGAAGAGTTTCACTTTCTTGATTTCCTTATCGTGCGAGATTTTGACTTTGGACTCTAAACGTCTATCTTTTTATTCTCTCACAGATGGTGATGACACATACATCTGGATCAGATGACCAGGCATCCGCGCCCTTTGCTAGAGCCGCGAGAGGCCGGGGCAGGGGTAGAGGCCGAGGACGTCCACGTGGTGCAGCCAGAGCACTCGCACGAGCTGCTACAGAGGAGCCACCGGTAGCTCTAGTTGGAGGGCAGGCACCTGAGATGTGTGTTACTGCACCAGCCCTCCATGAGACTCTAGCCCAGTTCTTGAGCATGTTCAGTACCTTGGCTCAGGCAGGATTGATACCGCTTGCTCCTGCCACATCTCAAGCCGGGGGAGGAGCACAGACTAACGTCGCCGGTACCCCAGAGTAGCGGGTTCAGGTATACCAGGATCCAGAGATCATACCGATACAACCGGTAGCTCCAGTTCAGCCCGGGGTTAGGGCAGCAACTTCTGAGGCAGAGTAGCTCAGGCTCGAGAGGTACAAGAAGTACCACCCACCTACTTTCAGTAGCTTGGTGTCAGAGGATGCCCAGGGTTTTCTTGAGGGTACCACCCACCTACAAGAAGTACCACCCACCTCCATACTATGGGTATTGCGGAGACTAGTGGGGTTTCTTTCACTACATCTAGCTTAAAGGAGCGACTTATCAGTGGTGGCGCGCATACGAGTTGGATAGTCCGGCTGAGGTAGCTTCACTCACTTGGACTCAGTTCTCAGATATGTTTTTGAGGGAGTATGTTCCCCAGAGTCTTAGAGATGCATGATACGCCGAGTTTGAGTATTTACGCTAGGGTGCTATGAGTGTGTCAGAGTATGCGATCTGATTTAGTGATTTGGCCAGGCATGCTCCAGCTTTGGTTGCTACTATTTGAGAGCGGGTTCGTCGGTTCATTGAGGGGCTCAACCCCAGTATCCAATTGAGCATGGCCCGAGAGTTGGAGATGGATATTGTGTACCAGCAGGTAGTAGGGATTGCTAGGAGGTTGGGGGGTATGTTGACTCGGGATAGAGAGGAGATGGAGGCCAAGAGGTCTCGAGAGTTTGGCACTTACAGTGGTACTCGTTCCTTAGCGGTAGCTCGTCATGGCAGGGTGGGTCGCCCTGTTCATTCAGCACTTCCAGTCGCCAGTGGTGCTCCGACCACTACTAGGCCCCAAGATCCTTATTATGCACCGCTAGTGTCTAGTGTGACTTCTTTGCGGGGTGCTTCCAGTAGTCAATCCAGTCGATAAGGACCGAGCCAGTCGCAGCAGCCATGCCCTCCGAGAGCTTGTTTGGAGTGTGGCGACACTCATCATTTGGTGATGGATTTCCCTATATTTGGAGGGAGGGGGGGGGGTGCCCCTCCACAGTTTTATCAGGCACATCATGCTCCACCGGTTCCTCAGGCTATGGTTACATCACCAGTTACCACCCCACCTGCACAACCGACTAGAGGTGGAGGTCGGACATGTAGAGGCCAGGCTAGATATTTTGCCCTTCCTGCTAGGACGGAGGCAGTTGCATCAGATTCTATTATCGCAGGTACTGTTCCGGTATGTCGTAGAGATGCATCAGTCTTATTGGTTCCAGACTCCACTTATTCCTATGTGTCATCTTATTTTGCCCCGTATTTGGGTGTATCCCGTGATTCTCTGAGTTCACCTATTTATGTATCTACACTTATGGGTGATTCTATTGTTGTTGACCATGTGTATCGGTCGTGTTTGATTGTTTTTAGTGGTTTTGAGACCAGAGCCGATTTATTATTGCTCAATATGGTGGATTTAGATATTATTTTGGGCATGGACTGCCCTATCACGCTATCCTTGATTGTCATTCCAAGATGGTGACGTTGGCTATGCCAGGTCTATCATGGCTAGAGTGGAGAGGTACTTTGGATCATGTTCCTAGCAGAGTTGTTTTATTTCTTAAGGCTCATCGAATGGTTGAGAATGGGTGTGATGCGTATCTGGCCTATGTGAGAGATGTTAGTGTTGATATTCCTACCGTCGAGTACGTTTCGGTAGTGAGGGATTTTGCAGACGTATTTCCAGCGGACCTACTGGGCAGGTCGCCCTACAGAGATATTGACTTTGGCATTGATTTGTTACCGGGCACTCAGTCCATTTCTATTCCACCTTATTGTATGGCCCCAGTAGAGCTGGAAGACTTAAAGGAGCATTTACAAGAATTACTTGATAAAGGGTTCATTTGGCCCAGTGTGTCATCTTGGGGTGCTCCTGTCTTGTTTGTGAAGATGAAGGATGGTTCTATGCGAATGTGTATCGATTATCGCCAGTTGAACAAGGTTACATTGAAGAACATATATCATTACCACGTATTGATAACCTATTTGATCAGCTTCAGGGTGCCAGATTATTCTCTAAGATTGACTTGCATTCAGTCTATCATCTATTGAAGATTCGGGAGCCAGATATCCCGAAGACTGCTTTCAGGACTCGTATGGTCATTACGAGTTCCTTGTGATGTCTTTTGGGCTGACCAACACCCCAACAACATTCATGCACTTGATGAACAGTGTATTTCAGCCCTATCTTGACTCATTCATCATTGTGTTTATTGACGACATTCTGGTATACTCTCGGAGTCGGGAGGATCATGAACAGTGCTTGAGGACTATGCTCCAGACCTTGAGAGAAAAGAAGTTGTATGCAAAATTGTCGAAGTGTGAATTCTGGATAGATTCTGTGGCATTTTTGGGTCATGTAGTATCGAGTGAGGGGATCAAGGTAGACCCGAATAATATTGAAGTAGTGCAGAGTTGGCCCAGACCATCCTTAGCTATGGAGATTTGGAGTTTTCTTGGCTTAGCGGGGTATTACTGTCGATTTGTAGAGGGTTTCTCGTCTATTGCATCACCTATGACCAGATTGACCCAGAAAGGTGCTCCGTTCAGGTAGACCAAGGAGTGTGAGGAGAGATTTCAAAATCTCAAGCCTGCTTTGATTACATCCCCTGTGTTAGTGTTGCCTACTGGATCAGGGTCCTATACGGTGTATTGCGTCGTGTGTCGGTCTCGGTGTGGTGTTGATGCAGGATGGTAGGGTCTACACGTCCAGACAGTTGAAGGTATATGAGAAGAATTATCCTGTCCATGACCTTGAGTTAGCAGCTATTGTTAATGCCTTGAAGATCTGGCGGCACTATTTGTATGGTGTTCCTTGTGAGGTTTTCACCGATCACCGGAGTCTACAACATCTGTTTAAACAGAAGGATCTTAACTTGCGGCAATAGAGATGGTTGGAGTTTCTTAAGGATTATGACATCACCATTCTCTATCATCCCGGGAAGGCCAATGTGGTGAACGATGCCTTGAGTCGCAAGGCGGAGAGTTTGGACAGTTTAGCATATCTACAAGTAGTAGAGAGGCCTTTAGCCTTGTATGTTCAGGCCTTGGCCAACCAATTTGTTAGATTGGATGTTTCCGAGCTGAGCAGAGTTTTGGCTTGTGTGTTTTCTCAGTCTTCTCTCTATGATCGTATCAGGTAGCGTTAATATGATGACCCCCATCTGCTTGTCCTTAAGGACACGGTTCAGCATGATAATGCCAAGGAAGTTACTATTGTAGATGACAATGTGTTACGGATGCAGGGCAGGCTATATGTGACTAATGTAGATGGTTCGCGTAAGTTGATTCTCCAGGAGGCTCATAGTTCGCAGTATTCCATTCACCTAGGTGCCGCGAAGATGTATCAGGATTTGAGGCAGCACTATTGGTGGAGGCGGATGAAGAAAGACATATTGGAGTATGGCACTCGGTGCCTGAATTGTCAGCAGGTGAAGTATGAGCAACAACGACCGGGTGGATTTCTTCAAAAGATAGAGATTCCATAGTGTAAATGGCAGGATCACTATGAATTTTGTTGTTAGGCTCCCACGAACTCAGAGGAAGTTCGATGCGATTTGGGTGATAGTGGATAGACTGACCAAGTCAGCTCATTTCATTTTAGTGGTTACTACTTACTCTTCGGAGCAGCTGGCTCAGGTTTATATCCGCGAGATTGTCAGGCTTCATGGCATACCAGTATCTACCATCTCTGACCAGGATACGCAGTTTACATCACGGTTCTGGAGAGCCGTACACTGTGAGTTGGGTACTCGTGTGGAGTTGAGTACAATATTTCACCCTCAGATGGACGGACAGTCCAAGCGCACTATTTAGATATTGGAGGATATGCTTTGTGTGTGTGTGGTTGATTTTGGGGGTGATTGGGATCAGTTCTTGCCACTTGCAGAGTTTGCCTACAACAACAGTTATCAGTTGAGCATTCAGATGGTGTCGTATGAGGCTTTGTATGGTAGACGATCTCGGTCTCCAGTGGGTTGGTTCGATCTGGGTAAGGCTAGGCTATTGGGTACATACTTGGTTCAAGATGCCTTGGAGAAAGTTTAATTGATTCAGGATCGACTTCGTTCAGTCCAATCCAGACAGAAGAGTTATGCGGATCGGAAGGTTCGCGACATTGCATTCCTAGTTGGGGAGCGGGTCTTGCTCCGGGTTTCGCCCATGAAGGGTGTTATGAGGTTCGGGAAGAAGGGTTAGTTGAACCCTAGGTATATCTGGCCATTTGAGATTCTTGAGAGGGTTGGAGAGGTGGCTTACAGACTTGCACTGTCACTTAGTCTCTTTGCAGTTCATCGAGTGTTCCATGTTTCCATAATTCGAAAGTATCACGACGATCCGTCTCACGTATTAGACTTCAACTCAGTCCAATTGGACAAGGATCTATCCTATGTTGAAGAGCCAGTGTCCATTTTGGACAGGCAGGTTCGAAAGTTGAGGTCAAAGAACATCGCTCAGTGAAGGTTCAGTGGAGGGATCATCCGGTCGAGGAGGCGACTTAGGAGATAGAGCATGATATGCGCAGCCGTTATCCTTATTTTTTCACCACTTCAAGTATGTCTCTATACTCGTTCGAGGATGAACGTATGTTTTAAGAGGGGGAGGATGTAACGACCCGGCTGGTCATTTTGAGAGTATTACCGCTGAACCCCTATTTATTGCTCCGTCTATTTTATTTTTGAGTTTTGTGACTTGCCGGGAGGATTTGTCTTTGGTTTTGAAGTGAAATGGGACACATAATCCTTAAAATATAAGTTTAAGTTGTAGGAATCGACCGTAGTTTGAACTGTATGAAGACGACTCTGGAATGAAGTTTCGATAGTTTCAATATCTCCGTTGGGTGATTTAGGTCTTAGGAGCGTGTTCAGATGTTGAATTGGAGGTCCGTAGGTCATTTTAGCGTCAATTGGCGAAAGTTGGAAATTTGATGAATTTTGGAAGGTTTGACCGGGATTGGAATTTTTGATATCGCGGTCGGATTGCGATTCCGGAAGTTGGAGTAGGTCTATAATGTCAATTATGACTTGTGTGCAAAATTGGAGGTCAATCGGACTCGATTTGATAGGTTTCGGCGTCAGAAGTAGAAGTTTGGAGTTTTAAAGTTCACTAGGCTTGAATCGATGCGCAATTCATATTTTTAGCATTGTTTGATTTGATTTAAAGGCTCGACTAAGTCTGTATGATGTTTTAGGACTGGTTGGTATATTTGGTTGAGGTCCCAGGGGGCCTCGGGTGGATTCCGGATGGCTAATGGATCGAAAAAAGGGACTTGGCGCATTGCTGAAGCAGGACTCTGCTGGTGTAACTGCACATGCGGAGCTTTGATCGCAGGTGCGAGCTCGCAGGTGTGGGCCGTGTTGTGCAGATGCAAAGGTTTGGACTAGGGGCTATGGAGCACAGATGCGGAGGGTGTTCCGCAGGTGCGGACTCGCACTTGTGCTTGGAGGGTTGCAGAAGCGGATGTTAGAGTTTGAGGCTGGTCCGCATAAGCGGGTTTTGTTGCACAGAAGTGCGCCCGCAGAAGCGGTTGGGCGGCATAGTGGCCTCCGCATATGCGAGGGCCGGAGCACAGAGGCGGTGCCACAGAAGTGGCTAATGTGACTGTAGAAGCGGAACCTCTGGGCAGTGTTTGATACCAAAGGGTTTCGTGATTTCTCTCATTTTGGACTTTGCAAACTCGATCTAGGGCGATAATTGAGAGACTTTTCGAGGGATTTCTTGAGGTAAGTCCCTTGTGTTTATTTTTGATCAATAATCTTGTTTCCCTATTGATTTTCCCACCTAGTTAGTGTGTATTTGAGGTGGAATTTGAGAGTTGAGGCTAGGGATTTGGAGAAATGTAAATTGAGGTTTTGGGTGGCGATTTGGTGTCGGATTTTGGTAATTTGGTATGGGTGAACTCGATATCGAATGGGTATTCGTATTTTGTGACTTTTTTCCAATTCCGAGATGTGAGCCTGGGTCGACATTTTGGGGAGATTTTTCAATTCTTTGCTAAAGTCATAAGCTTATGATTTAAATTAGTTTCTTGTAGTTTTATTCACGATATGTAATTGCTTTTGGATAGATTTGGTCCATTCGGAGTTGGAAAGTCGAGGGAAAGGCATTCTTACTATCACGACCCAAAATCCCACCTCAGGTGTCGCGATGACACTTAGTCTCTAAGACTAGGTAAGCCGATTTTAATTTCATTTCAAGCCATTTTTTTATATAGATAATCGAAACCCATAGCGGAAATAATTATAACAATCTCCCAAGACTAGTAATACTGAGTCACGAACTCTAACTGAATACATGTAATGATATCAAGGATCGAATATACAATACTGTTCGAATAAGAGTTGACATCACAGTAAAATAGAAAGACTACAAGGGACTGCGATGACCAAGCAACTCTACCTTGATCCTTGCGATCAACACACTAACTCTTCCCGAGTCCTATATCTTCAATACCTGGCTCTGCACAAAAATGTGCAAATGTGTAGTATGAGTACACCACAGTAGGTACCCAGTAAGTATCAAGACTAACCTCGGTGGAGTAGTGACAAGGTACAGTCAAGACACTCACTAGTCAAATAACCTGTGCAATATAGCAATATACAATAGTACTGAAAAACAACTACCAGTGATAGCAACAAAAATAAACCAATGATATAAACAGCAAGGCAACAAGAACACCATAATTATTACTCAAACGAATAAGGAACAAAAGTACAACCAATTAAACAAGTCCTTCAAACATAAATCTTTCACATATAGTTCTTTCGAATAAATACCTTCCGAATACATTTCTTTCAAATAAATATCTTGCGAATATAAAAGTTTTTCAAATAAATATCTTTCGAATATACTTTTTTCAAATAAATATCTTTCGAAAGTAATTCTTTCAAATAAACATCTTTCGAATATACTTATTTCAATAAAAGTTGCTATGTGACACCTCATTTCATAATCATAAAACACGGGTCTCAGCCCACTTTCATATTTCCACGGCACCCCGTGCCCATATTTCTATCAAAACCGCGCGGACAACTCACGTGCCAATAATAAAAATCATCATATTTTTCCCGGTACCTCGTGCCCGCATTTCATATTACATCTGCACGGACAATTCACGTGCCAATAACATAAGCATTATATTTCCCTGGCACCTCATGCCCACATTTCATATCACATCTGCACGGACAACTCACGTGCCAATAACATAATCTGCCCGGCAATAGCCACAGGCTCACAGTTTCAACATAGATCAGACTATTATCAAGTTTACCGAAATAACAAGATAAGTTGCACAAGATATAAAAATAAACACAAGAAAAATCACAACATCACATAAAAATTACCAACGCAATAACCCTACATCATTACATAAATATTACCAACACAATAACCCCACATCATCACATATCATCCCTGATAATAGTCACCCTTATCTCGCCTATAACCACCCTTGTCACTCCTATAATAGCCTCCCTTATCCCTCCGCCCTGACAATATCAATAGCTACCCTTATCGCTCCTATAGCCACCCTTATCACTCCTATAGCCACCCTTATCGCTCCTATAATAGCCTCCCTTATCCCTCCGCCCTGACAATATCAATAGCTACCCTTATCGCTCCTATAGCCACCCTTATCACTCCTATAGCCACCCTTATCGCTCCTATAATAGCCTCCCTTATCGCTTCGTTTAATAGCCTCCCTTATCACTCCACCCAGACAATATCCCAACACACATAACAACAGTGCAATGCCACCCTTATGCCCGCATAATGTCAATAATGGAATGCCACCCTTATACGCCGCATAACAGTAACCCAAATCACACAACAATTCACACAGAATATTATCACAACAGTACATCATCATCAACTCGTATTTACAAATTGCCCGTAGGCCACAACCTTTCCAAAGGTACAACAAAGACAATTAATTTCACTACAGATAGTCCACGGCTCAACACAATGTATATAAAATCTCAAAAACAAAAAGCATGGGAAAAATATCTCAGCACGGGACAACGCCTTCTTTAATCTAAATTTTAGATAAATATATAAATGCCTCAATTTAAACATATTTAATTAATTTTTTGCAGATAAAAAATCCATAATGTGATTATTTCCAAGAAATATCGAATCAACAAACACATGGAATTCACATAAAAATCCAAGTGACAACCACATCAAATTTTCATATAAAATATAAACCCGACAAACAAGGAATGAGGCATGACAAATCAAGGATTTACTAAGTTCCAACAATTTTCCAATTTAGTACATAAGGACATCTACGAATTTCAACCGATATAATTTGCACATATAAACCAAGTACGTACTCGTCACCTCGCTTACATGGTTTTCAATTACACAATTTTTACATAAGACTCAATGCCTAAGGGGTAATTCCCCCACTCAAGGTTAGGCAAGATACTTATCTTTTTGAAGTTAGGCCGATATTCCAAAATAGCTTTCACATGTGAATTGACCTCCGGACGGCTCCAATCTTTCTTGAGTTTTCCTTACATTACTACGAGGTTCCGGAAATCCTAGCAACTTCAATCTCTTGAGTGAAGATCTTGTGAGAGTTCCTTGTTGGATTTCAAGGCTTGAACAAGATCTTGGTAAACAAAACACTTCATCTACTTCCTCTCTCTAGAACACTCTCACTTCTCTCTAAAATCATCAGATATTTGCCCCAAAATAAGCCCCAAAGCCTATTTATCAAAATGAGGCTGGGTTATGAAAATAGGAAAATTAACCCTCCGAACTCAGGTATGCGGTCGCACAATGGACCGCACAATGGGTATGCGGGTTGCACAATGTACAGCAAAATCGATGCCCAGAACTAGGTTGCACTAGTCAGGTCTGCGACCATTTTGAGGTCACAGAATCAGTTTTGCGGTTCGCATAATGATTCTGCGGTCGCACATCTGACTACAGATTCACATTCTTCCAGCCTTTGGTAATTTGGTCATAACTTCTTGTAGGAGTGTCCAAATGACGAACAATTTGAAACGTTAGAAACTAGACTCAAAGATCTTTCATTTGATAGGTTGATAATCACATAACTTCTTACATATATGTAGATATGCTCGTCCAAAGTTTGGTCTATTGCGTACCCATTTGAAACTTTAGTCTATCATGAAATTTCCAACTTGACTTGGACTTAGGACTCTCCTTAGACCCCGCATCACTTATGATATGCCTCGTACACTTATTATTGTCACTACCCAAAATCCTTGAAAGGCCGTGATGGCGTCGGACACTACTGTCAGGCAAGCCAACACCAATAATTAGTAAATTATCATTTTAATATTTTTGAAATCATAGTTATTTCCCCTCAATTAAATAGCAGAATATGGAGTTTACAAAATACGTAATAAAATCTTTAAAAGAATTTCCAATACAGTGCAACCCATAATCATCCCAAAACCCGGCGTCACAAGTGTATGAGCATTTACTAAGAGTGTAAAATAAAATACAACAGCTACCCGGAATACAATTGGACAGCAAAAATGTAAATACTATGAAGGAGACTCTGTTGGCTGCGGAGTGTCATATAGAATGCAGCTCACCTAAGTCCCTGCCATAATCGCGCCTCTGCTCCCACAAGGCCGCTAAACATATGTGTACCTACATAAAAATGTGCAGCAAGTGTAGTATGAGTACGTAAATCAATGCGTACCCAGTAAGTATCCCGCCTAACCCCGAAGAAGTAGTGACGAGGGGTCGACTTCGATACTTACTATGTACTATAAATGGGATATCAATGTTATAATTAAGTATGGATTATATGAACGGTTGCAAGCTCAATATTTTGAAGTAAGTAAGTAGTTCTTTTATAATTAAGAAATCTCCAAATTTATCTCCCATTATTGAACAATTTAACTCAGGCCGAGGAGGCAATATCGTTATTTATAAATTTCTTGGCAAGCAATACAAGCATGTGCAAATCATGCCGAGGTCATACGGCCCAATCCAACAAATATTTAAACTGTGCACTGCTAGAGGGTCGAATGACGCGAACCATAGATGCATCTATTTAATCTGTCGAGGCGAACGACCCGGTCCCATGAGAATAGTAGGAAATACCCCGCTCGCGAATCATACGTGCGACACAGTCAAACATAAATTTAACATTAAAATCATATCTCTTTCTTGATTCTTTTCAAAATAAGGGAAAAGGAAATTCAGCTTGTAGCTTTTTAAGGAAATTACCCCGCTCGCGAAACATACATGCAGCACGGTTACACATAGATTTCTTCAACTATTACATTATTCCTCAATTCTTTTCGAAATTTCGAAGTTCAAATGAAACCTTTTAAATCTTAAGTTCTTCAATTTCATCTCCTTTCAAAATATTTAATAAGCAGACTAAATCTCGCTCCTTCTCAAGGCAAACAATAAACATAAATCAATAATAATATCAACAAGGCATGATGTGAGCCTAAAACTACCCGGACGTAGGCATAGCTAGTAGCTACGTACGGACTCTTGTCACCTAGTGCTTACGTGGTCCCCACAAATAGAAGCACATAATAATTTAGTTCACCTATGGGGTTAATTCCCCCTTACAAGGTTAGAAAGGAGACTTAACTTGCTCCGCAATTCCATAATCGGCTCCAAGGCCGCTCTGACAATTCAAACTGATGCCCGTCGCTCCAAAACTAGTCAAATATGACACAACCGAATCAAAATATACTCTAATATGCAATATAATCCAAGTTATAACAATTTCTTACCCCGATCGAAAAGTTGATAAAATTACCCTCGGGCCCACATACTCGGATTTCGAAACTTTTCAAAGATAAACTTTACCTATAATCCCACAAACTCAAATATATAATTTATTCTCCATTTCATGCCCAAATCCGTGATCAAAATCCAAGAATACCAATTTCTAGGTTTTCTACCAAAACCCCATAATTGTTACACATTTTCATGTCTAAATCCATATATAAACCATTTATTTAACTTGCAATAGGTGGGAATCACTTATCTTGACATAGATGATGAAGATGGAGCTCTAAAATCACCCCAAGACCGGCTCCCATGTAGAAAATGAAGCGATAATGGCCAACAATCCCGTTTTAAAACATCTCACTGCCCAGTCCGACTCCTTTTTCTCGAACGCGGCGAAGTTCAGCCAACCCAGGCCCAGAAAACCTCCTTCGCATTCGCGTTCCTCATGACGCGTTTGCGAAGCTTTCCGTTCTCACTGATTTGCGTTCGCATACCCAGCCTCGCGTTCGCGTAGGCCAAACATCCTCAGGCCCAGTCCTCATTTCCTTCTACGCGTTCGCGACTCCCCACTCGCGTTCGCGTAGGTTCCTCAAGTTCTTCACCGCGTTCGCGTCTCAATGTTCACTTTTGCGAAGGCCAATCTCAACAGCCCCACAAATTTCCTCTTCGCGAACACGGGACTTCCTTTTCATTCGCGAAGAAGGACACCAGACACCAGCAACAACAGTTCCCAAGCAGCTCCAAATGATCTGAAACCACCCCAAAACACACTCGAGGCCCCCGGGACCCCGTCCAATCATACCAACCAGTCCCATAACATAAAACAAACTTGCTCGAGACCTCAAATCACATCAAACAACATCGAAATCATGAATCGCACCCCAATTCAAACTTAATGAACTTTGAAACTTCAACTTCTACAATCGATGCCGAAACCTATCAAATCACGTCCGATTGTCCTCAAGTTTTTCACACAAGTCACATTTGACATTACGGACCTACTCCAACTTTCGGACCCCGATATCAAAAAGTCCACTTTCGGTCAAACTTCTCAAAAACCTTCAAATTTCTAGCTTTAGCCAAATGACTCCAAAATGACCTACGGACCTCCGAACCACTTCTGGATGCGCTCCCAATCCCAGAATCACCATACAGAACTATTCCCAGACTCGAAATCCCAAATGGACATTGATAACATTGAAATGCACTTCAATCCAATTTTATGAAATTCTTCCAAAATGCCAACTTTCACGATAGGCGCCGAAACTCTCTTGGGTCATCCAAAACCCGATCCGAACATACGCCCAAGTTCGAGATCATCATACGAACCTGTTGGAACCTTCAAATCCCGATTCCAAGGCCGTTTACTCTGAAATCCAATCTTAGTCAATTCTTCTAACTTAAAGCTTTCGAAATGAGAATTTTCTTTCCAAATCAACTCTGAACTTCCGAAATTTCAATTCCGACCTCACGTACAAGTCATAATACCTGAAGTGAAAGCTACTCAAGACCTCAAACCGCTGAACGATATTCTAAAGCTCAAAACGACCGGTCGGGTCGTTACATTCTCTCCCACTTAAACATACGTTCATCTTCGAACGTGGTAAGAACTGCTCTGGAGTTGTCTGAATCACTGCTTAACACCTCGTGCACCTACCTGTGCTACCACAACTCAGTTGATCACACTGGCTCGAGCAAATCTGAAGATTCCCCTTGTGTTTAGTCAAACTAGCCTTAGAGCCAAATTCCAACATCCAGAATCTTCTGCTAAGCCTGTTTCCAATATACGATGTACCAAACCATGTCTGCATACCTTTGCTAAATTCACACTATGCACCACATAATTCACATGACCATAATAGCATCCGCTGATAACAATAACCAAAATTCCCCGAATCTGATGTTCACCATGCACCTCATGACATTTATAAGTCTGGTCCCAACTCTTGCAATACCACCACGACGGAATAGACGTGTAGAAATTCATAACCAACTGCCGAGTCAACAAATCATTGAATCTCTCCTCTTGACTAGAAACATCACCCCATTATGAACCGAATAATGGTGTTTGCTCATTAATATGCTTCATATAATTCGATCGCACTGATCCCAGATCCAAAAATCTCGTGTCACCCAGTATAAGCTGCCCATGCAACAAGCCACCTCAGGCACTGCCAAAAGTTGCATATGATGCCACAATGTGCCAATAAGCTACAAACCCGAATGTGATACCTAAGGAAAAGGAACTCTAGAAAGGATTACTCAACCCGCGTAACTAATTGGACAACCGAAAAGGTGTCATGAACCTTCCTCAGAAGAATGGGATACAAAATACTCAAAATAATAGCTATAAGGGGCTGTACTCAACATCACATTGTTGCGGCGTGCAACTCGATCCAAACAACATACCCGTGGCGGCATGCCACCTGATTCACACATAATAACCTGTTAGGAATTAGTTACCGAGGAAAAATGCTCATTATTAAAAAATACCCGAATATCGTCCACAAACACGCTAAGTGCATAATACCATTGGGGAGACAGATAGTGCCATACGCTACGAAAGTCAAGCACAACTAAGGTGCGATATATGATTTGAATCTCGAGAGCCATCCTTCTCACATAACATCATTGCTATGCGAAACCTCAGCACATGTGAAATTTATCAAGCCATTTCACAACTCACACGGCACAATATAACATTACATGAAAAAAATAACCGACGACAAAACGACATCCAACGTCTGAATACTCCTCCATAAGGAGCACTATGCTGAAATGAACACATCCAGCCTTACATAGAGCCCACATTCACTTTTAAATCCATCCACAAACCTCAAGCCGATTCTGATCACACCGTACTAGGCTAATAACCTTTCAAGGATCCATAATAACCCTTTTTCCTATAACACACGAGAACAACCATGATAACCGGAACAAATTCCCACAGTCCACAACCAAATGAACCGAGCGCCCTCCAGACATAAATTCCCAATTAGCGATATTACCACAATCTTCATACTTGGTTTCCATTCTTCAATCAATCAAGTGACTACACGTCACACTTATACAATCTTCCCATGTGATATGCTCCCATGACCTTCCGCACCAGGTAACAAGTCTGTACATTCATACTACCGGCCACACCAACGCTGTAAAGCAATTCAAGAATCCTCATTCAGTATGCAAAGCCTCTTCATACCAGGCACCGATCTCAGGTGACGCCAAAGACAATACCATCTTACTCTAGCCATCTGAATCCTTTTTCGCTCATCCGAGCTCTTGACATTCTTGTCGACACCAAACTACAACCTTGATCCTCAACTTTCGAATCCCATGCCGATCACTGCACTTAGTCATGCCAATGCGAAAGAGTAAAAAAATTTCATCTTAACTTTCGAACTACTAATAGGGTAAACACTTCACCACATAGAAACCTTTTACTTAACTCGTTCCAAGAGAACCATCTCAACTCGCGACTAAATCCTCATATCAATAGAAAATACCAACCCCAAGTAGTGGTCTAAACCACCATAATCCTTCCGGGATCCGTCTACCCATAATATGCCATAATGCTCGAATGCCCCCCAAATAAAACCAATTAGGGCGACCGTCAAACCTCGCACGTACCGCCACAAATCACATGCACAACTCAACACGCTGAATGAGCCGTTCGTTGCCACCATCATGCCAATTCAACCATGGCTAATCGATCCGACTTCTTCTAACTTATCCTTAACTTGCTTTAGAAATAATAATAATTCCAGTCAACATATATCGAACTCAATCCGCATTCATCCTGAGTGGCCTTGAATCACGAGACCATGCTGTCTCAAATCCCACGAACCATATCATACCCTCTTTGCGTGCATATTTGCATATTCAACTGGTATACCCATTCTGGTGATTTTTCTATAAATCCAAAGTTACATGCTCTCCTTCCTATCATGATACCCCGTAGACCAAAGATAACACGGAACACTCCAATCTCCTTTATCATAATCCACTGCAAAAGCTCGATATTCAACCATACTATGCACTCGAAATCCTTAGGCACCACACCTTAACTTTTGAATCCACTAGGAACGTTATTGAGAGTCACCCACTCTAACTTGGTCCCGAATATAATCAACTCCAAGGCTCTGCTAGCACATGAGCACCCTCTCAAAGAAGTACCTGGCCGAATCATCTTCCTTGTAACTCGCCTCTACATGAAGCATAAATCCCGAGTCTTCCCAAAGCCTGAACATGAATCGATATGGCCAATTATTGCACAAATTCCCCAAATTCTTTGCCCATATCACCACTGATGAACCTCTTCCTTAGTCATAATATCCTACCAATATGCCGATAACCAGGGATCTCATAATTAGCCGACCATGCAATCCAACCGTAGGCGGTGGAACTCTCCCACTTAGCTTGAAGCTACCATTGCATAACTCTAGAACCTGCCAAGATTCTTTCTTCATCGTTGAATTGATCTTGCACAACCAACTTGCCAAATTCCTCGAAATCCTTTCATTTGACCTTTCGTGAACACTCTGAATCACTAACCACATTCACATATTCGACCTCTTACCGGATAACTAGTAGAATTCTTTCGTGATAGCCCCATCAACACCATACGATAGCTAACCTGCTCACATAAGATAACTACATGTGGGAATTCCATGCCGACATCATCCAATGCCGCTACACTAGGTACAATAACTACGAAATCAGTAACCCATCCTGAGCCCGTGCTCATTCACTAGTTGTACAGGTCCGTTCACTCCTCATGGACATCAACTAAAGGTGCGACAATACATTCCAATCCAAAGTCATGTTGTATCCTTCTTCATATCAAGAAACTCCTTCATGTCACACCCAATCTTCCTCATTATAGTAGCCAATACTCCAAATTAAGTCCGTATACCTAGTTACGATCCACCATGAATCCCAAATCACTCTAAACTTTCTCAAGGTGTGTAGTCATCCTACCACAGAACCCATATGCTACCCTGCACCAAAGGCGAATTGAAGAAAATCATAACACCGGCGAACTTAACACATTCAATCCAGGACGATGACACCACACCTCAGATGAAGATTCCATAACACTAGAAAATACCAAGCCGCGTTACTCCATCAACCCAAATCTGGACATTCATAGGCCAATTGCTCTTCCTCCGCCTAAATAAGATACTGAATCTCGGAACCATGCACTAAGTAAACCTCCTTCCAAGTCATTCAGTTCCCCGATACATAGGCAAGAATCCTACCATCACATGAATACTGTGCGACAACAACTCCTGAGCATCATAGCAACCTGTGCACAGCCTCAAAGCTCCCAGAAGTACAGTTACTGAGCTGAAATGACAGAATATCCTTCCGCAAGGCGACGACAATAGCCCAAACAACTACACAGGGAGAAACATTGTGCACCACATCTATAGTTCCGTTAAAATTTCTCCATTCTCGATTTATAACCAGCGCTTCACGTCACACAAGATTGAATGGGAAGGAAATAAAGGTATAAACCTCAAAGGAATCAAATTTCACGATGAGGAATCAAGAAGGGAAGTGCTCCTAACAGCCCTGTAGCCTCTCGAAGATAAGTACAGATGTCTCCGTACCGATCCGCAAGATTCTACTAGACTTGCTCATGACTCGTGAGATCTAAGTGAACCTAGTGCTTTGATACCATGTTGTCACGACCCAAAATCCTTAAAAGGCCGTGATGGCGCTGGACACTACTGTCAGGTAAGCCAACACCAATAATTAGTAAATTCTCATTTTAATATTTTTGAAATCATAGTTATTTCCCCTCAATTAAATAGCAGAAGAAGGAGTTTACAAAATACGCAATAATATCATTAAAAGAATTTCCAATACAGTGCAACCCATAATCATCCCAAAATTCGGTGTCACAAGTGTATGAGCATTTACTAAGAGTGTAAAATAAAATACAACAGCTGTCCAAAATATAATTGGACAGGAAAAATGTAAGTACTCTGAAGGAGACTCTGTTGGCTACGGAGCGCCGTATAGAATGCAGCTCACCTAAGTCCCTGCCATAATCTCTCCTCTGCGCCCACAAGGCTGCTAAACATATGTGTACCTGCACAAAAATGTGCAGCAAGTGTAGTATGAGTACGTAAATCAACGCGTACCCAGTAAGTATTCCGTCTAACCTCGAAGAAGTAGTGACGAGGGGTCAACTTCGATAATTACTATGTGCTATAAATGGGATATCAATATTATAATTAAGTATGAATTATATAAACGGTTGCAAGCTCAATATTTTGAAGTAAGTAAGCAGTTCTTTTATAATTAAGAAATCTCTAAATTTATCTCCCATTATTGAACAATTTAACTCAGGACGAGGAGACAATATCATTATTTATAAATTTCAAGGCAAGTAATACAAGCATGCGCAAATCATGCCGAGGTCGTACGACCCGATCCAACAAATATTTTAACTGTGCATTGCCAAAGGGTCGAATGGCGCGAACCATAGATGCATCTATTTAATATGCCGAGGCGAACGGCCCGCTCCCACAAGAGTATTAGGAAATACCCCGCTCGCGAATCATACGTGCGACGCAGTCAAATATAAATTTAACATTAAAATCATATCTCTTTCTTGATTCTTTTCAAAATAAGGGAAATTCAGCTTGTAGATTTTTAAGGAAATTACCCCGCTCGCGAAACATACATGCGACGCGGTTACACATAGATTTCTTCAGCTATTACATTATTCCTCAATTCTTTTTGAAATTTCGAAGTTCAAATGAAACCTTTTAAATATTAAGTTCTTCAATTTCAACTCCTTTCAAAACATTTAATAAGTAGACTAAATCTCGCTCCCTCTCAAGGCAAACAATAAACATAAATCAATAACAATATCAATAAGGCATGATGTGAGCCTAAAACTACCCGGACGTAGGCATAACTAGTAGCTACGTACAGACTCTTGTCACCTCATGCGTACGTGGCCCACACAAATAGAAGCACACAATAATTTAGTTTACCTATAGGGTTAATTCCCCCTTACAAGGTTAGAAAGGAGACTTACCTTGCTCCAAAATTCCATAACCGGCTCCAAGGCCGCTCCAACAATTCAAACTAATGCCCGTCGCTCCAAAACTAGTCAAATATGATGGAACCGAATCAAAATATACTCTAATACTCAATATAATCTAAGTTATAACAATTTCTAACCCCGATCGAAAAGTTGATAAAATCACCCTCGGGCCCACGTGCCTAGATTCCGAAAATTTTCGTACATAAACTTTACCCATAACCCCATGAACTCAAATATATAATTTATTCTCCAGTTCATGCCCAAATTCTTCCAAGAATACCAATTTCTAGGTTTCCTACCAAAACCCCACAATTTCTACAAATTTCCATGTCTAAATCCATATATAAACCATGTATTTAACTTGCAATAAATGGGAATCACTTACCTTGACATAGATGATGAAGATGGAGCTCCAAAATCGCCCCAAGACCAGTTCCCATGGAGAAAATGAAGTGAAAATATCCAAAAATCCCATTTTAAAACATCTCACTGCCCTGTCCAACTCCTTCTTCGCGAACGCGGCAACCCCTTCGCGTTCGCGAAGCTCAGCCAACCCATGCCCAGAAAACCTCCTCCGCGTTCGCGTTCCTCACGACACGTTGGCGAAGCTTTCCGCCCTCACTGCTTTGCGTTCGCATATCCAGCCCCGCGATCGCGTAAGCCAAACATCCTTAGGCCCAGTCTTCATTTCCTTCTACTTGTTCGTGACTCCCCACTCGCGTTCGCAACTCCCCACTCGCGTTCGCGTAGGTTCCTCAAGTTCTTCACTGCGTTTGCGTCTCAACCTTCGCGTTCGCGATGGCCAATCTCAACAACCCCACAAATTTCCACTTCGCGAATGCGGGACTTCCTTCCCATTCACGAAGAAGGACACCAGACACCAGCAACAGCAGTTCCCAAGCAGCTCCAAATGATCCGAAACCACCCAGAAACACACCCGAGGCCCCCCAGGACCCTGTCCAATCATACCAACCAGTCCCATAACATAACACAAACTTGTTCGAGACCTCAAATCACATCAAACAACATCGAAATCATAAATCGCACCCCAATTCAAACTTAATGAACCTTGAAATTTCAACTTCTACAATCGATGCCGAAACCTATCAAATCACGTCCGATTGTCCTCAAATTTTGCACACAAGTCACATTTGACATTATGGACCTACTCCAACTTTCGAAATCGGATTCCGACCCCGATATCAAAAAGTCCATTTCCGGTCAAACTTCTCAAAAACCTTCAAATTTCTAGCTTTAGCCAAATGACTCAAAAATGACCAACGGACCTCCGTATCCACTTCCGGACGCACTCCCAATACCAGAATCACCATGAGGAGCTACTCCCAGACTCGGAATACCACACGGACATTTATAACATTGAAATGCACTTCAACCCAATTTTATGAAATTCTTCCAAAATGCCAACTTCCACGATAGGCGCCGAAACTCTCTTGGGTCATCCAAAACCCGATCCGAACATACGCCCAAGTTCGAGATCATCATACGAACCTGCTGAAACCTTCAAATTTCGATTCCAAGGCCGTTTACTCTGAAATCCAATCTTAGTCAATTCTTCTAACTTAAAGCTTTCGAAATGAGAATGTTCTTTCCAGATCAACTCTGAACTTCCAAAATTTCAATTCCGACCTCGCGTACAAGTCATAATACCTGAAGTGAAGCTACTCAAGGCCTCAAACTGCCGAACAATGCGCTGGAGCTCAAAACGACCGGTCGGGTCGTTACAATTATCATATCCAATTGATATCCATCATATTAATAGTTCTCGTCTGCACACAAAATAATATACTTAGCGCACATCAATTTTCTTAATATAGCTTAAGTACTTCAAAATTTTTTGGGGTGTTACACTTACCGATTTATTGAGCAAGATTGAGGTAAGTGACTTGTCTAACCTTGTGTGGGGTAAATTTCTTTATGATTTGGTACTGTTGTAACAATTTGTGATATATGAGTGCCGTGTATGCAAGGTGCTGAGTGCGTACACGGGCTGATTATGGAAAATTCGGTTCTTGCTGATTTGTCATATTTTGAATTCCTTAAATGAGTTGTCTTCTTTTTAAAATTCATTTACTGAGTTGCCTTAGCATATGTAGTGATCATGTTTAGCCTAGTATCGCATGTTTACGTGCCTTAACTCTTACTTGCAATTTGTGCAACATGCTTAACTGAATTACTTGCTAACCTTGGTTTGAATTAAATCTTTAACTGTAAGACCATTGCTGTAAATTCGTGTTTCCTTCGATTACCTCCTGCATATTTATTTTGGGACTATGATTTCCTCGGGAGATCCACCAATGTATTGCATATTTACTTTGAAATTACGAGGCGTTTACTCGGGAGATCCCCCTGTACTGCATATTTACTTTGGAACTCGGGAGATCCCCCTGTACTGCATATTTACTTTGGGACTACGAGGCGTTTACCCAGGAGATCCCCATGTCTTTCATATTTACTTTGGGACTACGAGGCGATACCTCGGGAGATTCCCCCTATCGTGCATATTTACACTTGTGACTACAAGGCGGTAGCTCGGGAGTGCCCCTGTTGCTTACCTCTATTTACTGTGCTGATATTTCCTGAAACTTCTTATTGTTTAAATTCTCAGTCATTTCAAAATATTATTATATCTTCTGCCTTACTTTTCTTTTAAACCAGTAAGGCCCTAACCTGACCTCGTCATTACTCTACCGAGGTTAGGCTTGGCACTTACTAGGTACCGTTGTGACGTACTCATACTACACTGTGCATATCTTTTTGTGCAGATCCAGGCTCTTCCCACCAGATCAGATACTAGTGAGTTGGACCGCACGTGGAGACTTCAAGGTATATTTTCCTGCAGCTGCAGACCTCGGAGTCCCCCTCTATCTTTACTATGTTGTTGTTTTCCTTATTCTCCTTAGATTTTGATGTATAGAGACAGCTAGTATTTGCTCTTAGAAGCTTGTGACTTATTTCCATCGAATTTTGGGAGTTGTAATTATTGAATGGTAGTTTTATATTTATATATCATGTGTTGAGATTGGAGTTCAGTTTAGTTTTCATTGATTCCGTAAATTATTAGGCTTACCTAGTCTTAGAGACTGGGTGCCATCACGACATCCTACGGAGTGGAAAATGGGGTCGTGACATATGTAATGCCAGATTCTTCACTCAAATAAATTAAAACAGACCCAACTGAGATGGAGAATTTACTGTTAATTTAAGTCAAGTGAACATCATAATTAATAGCTCTAGTTTCATTGATCCAACATATATACTCAGATGGAGAGTAAGTAGATGATATCAATTACTAGTATTTCACCCACTGAGCTTACAATAAATTTATTAAATATGGAGGAAGACCTAAAGTCAACACGTAAATTTATTACTCACTTGAAATTAATGATGGAAGACCATAGAAATATATTTCTATCACCATTTAATCATGATTGTATTTTAATTACAAAATTCATTCAACCCTTAAATTCAGATAGATAGTTACTACAAGTTATCAATAACTAGTAACTATTCCTGTGAGTTCATATATACGATATGGACGAAGACCTAAAGTCAACGCGTAAATTTATTATCTCACTATAAATAAAAAGTGTAGACCATAGAGGTTAATTCCTATCACCACTTGATCACAACCACGAACTTTTCTGTGAGGATTAAATTCCATAATAATAAAAGTACTCAAAACCCCATTCAAACAGTCTTCAAAAACGCTAAAATTAACGTTTTTCACTGCATAGCAGTGAGTATTGAGGCTGGTTTTGATAGACCTACCAAATTTCAGATCAATCAGAGACAATTAAAATTACAATCTCCAAAACTACGACCAAATTTGGAAAATTGCCATTTTAAGCATTTTTTAAGAATTTATAATATGACCTACATTCTTATCATATACCAATTCATGTCAAGTCATGACCTACCAGGTAGGGGGCAGGGTAGGGCTGTGTTCGGGGGGGGGGGGGGGTAAGGGGTTGAGCCCGCTAGCTTCGAAATTTCGTTTAACCGGACCGGTCTAAATCGGTAAAGACAATTCACCGGTGAACTGGACCGGACCGAACCGGTCCAACGACTATTTCGGGATTTTTTAAAAAAATTAACTTGACCGTTGGCAACAATCAGCTTCCAATTTGACCGTTGCCCAACAGATATTTTGCAAGAATATCTCTTTTTTGGTTTTTTTTTTTAAAATAACACTTTTAGTAATTACTAATTTAGCCCTTTGAAAAACTATAAATACACCCCCCTCTTCTTCATGTCTTCACTCATCTCTCATTTCTCAAATTCAAATTCTCAATTGTCATTCTCTCATTCTTCACCTAAATTGCAATCAACTATTTGGCTCTTATTTTTTTGGAATTTAATTTATGGTATTATTTGAAGTTTGAAGTTTGAAAAATTGACGTTTCTTCGTGGTAACATTGGAGTTGCGAAATTCAATTTCAAATATTGAAGACTTCAAAAATCATCAAGAGTTCAATTTATCAAGGAATTCAATGCACTCCCTCCAACTCTTTCTCTTATTTACTATTTTATTTGCATATTTAATTTTTGTTAGTAGTTAAATTTTTACAATATGTTTAATGCTGCAAAAAGAGTTTGTAATGCTTTATATACTTATATGGAGATTGGACCAACTGAAACCCCAAATATATATTGTTGTATGAACAAGCTAAAAGATTATTTATAATAATTATATAATTATTATGCAAGTATAATTGATGATGCTACTATTAATGTAGGCAATGTTAATCCCACTATGCATTGTACTTCTTCTTCTGTATCTGCTACTATGGATGAAGATGAAGGCCTTGATGGTTATAATATTTGGTCTACATTTCTTTCCACTCAAACCAGTAGCAGGAACATTGATGAACTTCAATTCTACTTGCAAAAGCAAACAGAGCCTCGTACAAAGGAATTGTCACCGTTGGGATGGTGGCATGAGAATGAAAAGCAATTTCTTGTTCTTTCCGCTATGGCTCGGGACGTGCTGAATGTGTCAATTTCAACTGTTGCATCAGAGAGTGCATTTAGTCAAGCAAGACAACAACTAGGAGATACCCATCACTCATTAGGAAGCAATGCTTTGGAGCTTTTAGTATGTTTCAGAGATTGGATTAGATCGGAACGAAGAAATCAGGGACGTGAAGATGTTGATAAACCAGAAGACGAGGAACTTGGAGATATATTAACACATGGTAACCCATCTAAATTTAACACTCTAGAAGATGGCCAAGAAGTTCATATTGATTATGAAGAACTTACTAAGGCAATGCAAAACCTTTGAAGTTCTCGATTTATATTTAATAATTAAACTTTGAATTTACTCTATTTTCGTTAATTTAGTTGTTGTTAAATGTAAACTTTAATTTGCAAGTTTGGAATAAACAAATACAAATTATAAGTGCAATTTTTATCCATCTTTATTGTATTTTATTATATTAAATTCTTAATAAAATATTCAAATATAAGGATTTTAAAGCTTTTGCATCCTTTATTCAAACACTCTTTTTATAACATTATTTTTTGTTTTATATTTTTATTTTATCTTAATATAAATTACGGTAGTTATACAAAATACAAAAAAAAAAATTAAAAATTAAATAAAACAAGCCCGGCCCTTTAGGCCCGGAATCGTTCCGGTTCATTAAATAGCCGGATAGACTCGGACCCGATAAATCCTCTATGGAAAAATCGGTAACCGGCCCGTTTCGGTGACCGACCGGTCAACCTTTCCAGTAACCCAGACTGGATTAGCCCGCCCCCCTGTCACCTTTAACTAGTACCCAAATATAAAACTATTTGTCTAGTTAAAATCTCCACCATTAGTGTAGATTTATCAAGGACAACTTTCACATGTTCCATTAAGCATATTCAATGACTCAAATAAATAGACCATTTTTGTGGATCCTACTTATTAATCATAATGCTCAATCCATGAATCGACATAATTACACATGTATAAATTTATTAAGATTTTTTCGTGAGTTCAAATAAACAAACCACTTTAGTAGCAACTATTTATTACTCACAAAATTCTCAATTTACGGGTGACATGTAGCTCATAAAATTATTTAACGGAAGAATATGGACCACAACTTAAAAGCCATATAAATAGTATAAAACTCATACAAAAACTAGTCATATCTCACTTAATTACAACCTCCAACCATAGAACAAAATTTTTCATCAAAAATCAAGGACTAGTAATCACGTAGGGCATGAAAACATAAACCAAAATTTGAGAATTGTTTATGCACAAATATGCCAAATGCACTATTCATTAGTCATCCTGTCACGATCCAATTTTTACTATGGTCGTGATGACGCCCAACGTTACCGCTAGGCAAGCCAACGGTGAATTAAACCACGTTATTACTCTTTTAATAAGTTTTCAAGTAATTAAATTCTATTTAATAGGGAATTAAAGAGTGGAAAATTCAATAAATGAAACGAAGACAACTGAGTGGCAATCATAGTAATATAAGTGCTCCAAAACCATAAAGTCTACTAGTGTGTGTGCCAAGACCTGGTGTCACGATCCAAAATCCGCTAAAGGTCGTGATGGCACCTAACACCCCCGTCAGGCAAGCCAACAATGATGCATCAATTTCTTTACTCATTTAAGTGCTTGAAATCATAATTTTCCCTAATTAAATCGTATGAAATAGAGATTTCACAATTTCAATAACGAACAACCCGTAGAAACCCCCAAAACCTGATGTCACAAGTGCATGAGTATTTTTCTAAGAAGTGCAATAATAGTACAACATCCGCCCCGAATGTAATAAGACAGAATAAGATAAATAGTACATTGGAGACTCGGTGGACTGTGATGCATAGCCTGAAATGTAGCTCACATGAAGTCTCTTCAATAGGTGCGCCTACGTGCCAAGGTGATCATCAATGTACCTGTCAGATCCTGCACATTTAGTGCAGAAGTGAAGTATGAGAAGTAGTGATGAGGGGTCAACATCGACACTTACTAGAGGTCCAAGCAAATAATATAATAATCCATAACATGTATGAAGTGCACAACAATAGTGAAGTAAATCTGTAAATTTCAAAAGTTTCCAATTATTTTCTTTAAAGTATGAATTTCTCAATCTTGTATTCTATCTTAATATCTCCGAAAGTTATCAAGTGTCATCATCAAATAAATCCGGAGTACCATATAAAATGCCGGGCATCAGTAGAGAGGTTAACTCATGAATATTCGGGCTACAAGCGATATAACGCACGATTCTGCCGAGGGACGTTCGGCCCGACTCAGAATAATATGTATACTGCCGAGGGATGAGTGGCACGATCCATAGATGCATCTATATACTGCCAAGGTGTTCGGCCCGTTCCACAAGAAAAGGAAGAAAGTTACTGAATTGCGAGACACGTGTTTACAATATTGTACATGAGTACAAAATGGATATAATCTTTACCGTTTCTCAAATAACTCGCCCACAACTCAAAGTGTTAAGGCTTGGCCTAGTATTCACATAATTATTTCTAAATCAAATTCATTTATAACTTCAATTAATTAATGTCAGCAACATGAGCTCAAATAATTCAAATATTACAGGATAAGGTCCTACATCTACCCGAACATAAACATGCTATAGCTACGTACGGACTCTCGTCACCTCGTGGGTACGTAGCACCCACAACTAGTTGCACATAACAATAATTATCACCTAGGGGTAGTTTCGCTCTCACAAAGTTAGACATGAGGCTTACCTCGCTCCAAAGTTCCAAAATCGACTCCAACGTCACTCCATTACCTCAAACCGATGCCCGTCGATCCAAAACTATTCAACAAAGGTGCAAACCCATCAAAATATAATCTAATACCCATAATTAATCATTTTAAACAATTCCCAACTCCGCTCGAAAAGTCGATAAAATCAACCCTCGGGCCTACGTGTCCGGATTTCGAAAATTCTTGAAGATAAACCTTACCCATAACACCAAAAACTCAAATATATAATTTTATATTAAATCCCATGTCCAATTTCATGGTCAAAATCCAAAAATGACAAATTCTAGGTTTTCTACTAAAAATCCCTCAATTCCTACTAATTTCCATGCCCTAATCCACATAAAAACCATGTATTTAACTTTTAATAGGTGGGAGTCACTTACCTTAAGTTACTTGATGAAAATATCCCCTTGAAGCTCTCCAAAATCTCCCCAACCAAGTGAAAAATGGCCAAATCCTGTTTTTTATAAAAGCCTTACTGCCCAGCGCCCCTTCGCATCTGCGGAAAATGAACCACTTCTGCGGCACAGAGACTGCGGCTCCTCATGCGCAGGTGCAGTCTCGCTTCTGCGAAACTCTGCCGCATCTGTGATCCCAGCCTTCCCCAGCCATTCCTCTTCTGCGATCGACCAACCGCAGGTGCGACTCCACTTCTGCGGTCCACCTGCTCACTTCTGCGACCGCAGCCCCACACGCCTGGCCGCTTCTACGAAACTCTTGGCCGCTTCTGCTGTTCGGCACTTGCGGCCAAAACCTCGCAGGTGCGGTTACGCCATATATGCTGCCACCAACCTTTTGATAAGGCCAAATTCAATCGGTTAACCATCCGGAATCCACCCGAGGCCCCCAGGACCTCGACCAAATATACCAACCAGTCCTAAAACATCATAGGAACTTAGTTGAGCCTTTAAATCACATCGAACAACGCTAAATCATGAATCACACCCCAATTCAAGCTTAATGAACTTGAGAACTTCAAACTTCTACATTTGACACAGAAACGTATCAAATCAAGTCTGATTGATCCCAAATTTGGTACACAAGTCATAAATGACATAACGAAGCTATTTCAAGGCTCGGAATCCCAAACGGACATTGGTAACATTATAATATACTTCAGGTCAAACTTAAGAATTTTTTAAACTTTTAAAATACCAACCTTTCATAATAAGCACCGAAATGCTCCTGGGTGATCCGATACTCAACCCGAACATATGCCCAAGTCCGAAATCATCATACGAACCTATTGGACCTTTAAATCCTGATTCCGATGCCGTTTACTCAAAAGTCCAATCTTAGCCAATTCTCCCAACTTAAAGCTTCCAAAATTAGAATTTTCCTTCCAAATCAACTCTGAACTTCCCGAAATTAAATTCCGGCCACACGTACAAGTCAATATACCTGAAATAAAGCTATTCAAGGCCTGAAACCGCAGAACGACGCGCTAGAGCTCAAAACGACTGGCCGAGTTGTTACATTCTTCCCCACTTAAACATACATTCATCCTCGAACATGCTGAGAACTATTCCGGAGTTGTCAAAAATCACTGTTTAATACCTCGTGCACCTACCCGTGCCACCACATTCCGGTTGAACACACTAGCTCGAGCCAGACTGAAAATCCTCCCTATAACCTTAGCTAACAAGCTTCAGAACTAAGTTCCAACTTCCGAATATTTTTACCAGACCTAATTCTAACACATGAACACTGTATTAATAACCACACACTATTCCACAATATGATCACACACCTAGGCCGAAATCACACCATGCACCTCTTAAGTCGGTTGCCCATAATAACATCCTCTGACTACATTAGCTCAAATTTCACGAATCCGATGCCCGCAATCCATCCCATGATGCATATAAATCCTGTTCCAACTCTCGAAATACTGCCACGACGAAAGAAACGTGTAGAAACTCATAACCACCTGCCGAATCAATAATTCATGGAGCCTCTCCTCCTAACAAGAACCATGACCTCACTCTGAACTGAATAACTGTATCTTCTCTTTAACGTACCTTATATAAATCTGATTGTACTAATTTCAGGTAAAGAAATCCCGTCTCACCCAGTACAAGCTGCTCAGGAAATAAACCGTCTCAGACACTGCCAAAAATCTTATATGACGCCCACAACGCGCCAACAAGCTACGACTCAATTGTGATACATAATGAAGAATGATCTCTGGGGAAAGACTACCCATCATGCGTAACGAATAAAACGGCTGAAGAGATGCCGTGAACCCACCTCAGGGGTGAAAAACAAGACACACTAAATAAGTGCAAGGAGCTATGCTCAACATCTCATTGTTGCGACGTGAAACCCGATCCGTCATGACACAGTTGCAGCGTGCAACCCAATACAAAAAATATATACCCGTGGCGATGTGCCACCCGATCCGCACATAACAATCAAGAAGAAAAATATACGTATCAAGCCATAACGCTTATACTTACGAAATGCCCGAATATCGACCACAAGCACGCCAAGCGCATAATACCAAATCATGGGAAGACAGATAGCGCCGTACATTACGAAACCCAAGCAAAAATAAGGTGCAATGATGACCTGTATCTCGAGAGCCATCCTGCTCACCTAACACCATAAGCTAGACGTGACCTCAGCACGTGTGTGAATAATCAAGCTGCCTTACAGCCCATATGGCACAATGGAGGTTTAGATGGAATAGCTGACGACGGGAATAACATTCAATGCCCGACAACTCCTCCGAAGCTATGCTATGATGAACGAACATATCCGACCTGACGCAAAGTACACACTCAAATTAACCCATCAACGGACCTCAAACCGATTCTGATTCTGATCCTGATCCTACTGTACTAGGCTAATAACCTTTCAAGGATCCACAATAACTTTTTTCCATGACTTACAAGAACAACTGCCAAATTTGGCACAAACACACACCATCCACAACCCAAGGAGTAGAACGCCTCTCAGGCATAAAACTCTCGCATTTGCGATATTACCATACTCACTTTCAATCTTTAAAAAAATCAAGTGACCAACATGTCGCACCTATACAATTCTCCCCGTGGGGTATGCTCCCACAACCTTCCGCATAGGTTGCAAAGTTCGCACGTCCATACCACCGATCGTACTAATTATGTAGGGAAACCATAATCCGCAAATCAATACACAATGCCTCTTCCACAGAACACCATTCTCAAGCGACACTAAGATAACGCCCGCTCACTCTAACCATTTGAATTCTTCCCTGCTCATCCGTTCTCATGACATTCTTATCAACACTGACCCATAGCCCTGATCCTCAACTTCTAATTCCCATGCTGCTCACTGCACCTATCATGCCGCTACGCGATAATATACGCATTCACCATAACACTTGAACTATAGCGGAGTAACCACTTCATTGGCTAGAAACCTTTTACTTAGCTCATTTCCGAAGAACTACTGCAACTCACACTGAATTCCCAAACTGCAGAAAAACACAACCTCAAAGCGTGATCTAAACCGTCATAACTCTTCCGGAATCCATTTACACAACAAAGACATTTAAATCAAATACCTCCCAAATTAATCATGTCATGATGGCTGTCAAGCCCGCACGTACAACCACGAACCACGTGTATAACTTTATACCATGAAGGAACTGATCCTTGCCAAAATCATGTTGATTCAGCCATTATTAACCGACCTAACTTCTTTTAATTTACCCTTGACCTATCTTAGAAATATAATAGCTCCACTCATAACATAACAAACTCAATTCGCACTCACCCCGAGCGACCAGAATCGCGAGACCACATCATCTCAATACTCATGAACCATCCCATACCCTCTTTATGCACTAAACAAAATCTCCGACGGGTACACCCATTATGCAAGCCCTTCCACGAATCCGAAGATATTTCTTCCTTTCCTCCAATACTGCACCGCATACCCGATGATAACATGGAACATTCCTAGTTCCGTTCGCATCCACTGTGAAGGTTCGATCCTTAACCACACAACGGACCCGAAATCCTTAAGCACTGCACTTTAATTCTTGAACCCACTAGATCCGTTGTTGAGAGTCACCCACTCTGACCTGATCTCGAACCTAACCAGTTTCAACTCTCTGTTAGCACATGAACACACTCTCAAAGAAGCAACCAACTGAATTCTTTTTCTTGTACATCACATCCATAAGAAGCATAAACTCGGAGTCTTTCCAAATCCTGCACCTCAATCGATAAGGAGGAATATAGCACACATTTATCAATTTCGCTGCTCGAATTACCCCTGATGTTTCCTTTTTCTTAGTCACAAATAATCCACCAATGCACCGATAATCAGAAGTTGCACAAGCCGACATTCGCGTGATCCAATCGTAGACGGTGGGGTTTCCCCACTTAGCTTTTAGCTACCATCACATAATATATAGCCCACAACGATTCCCTCTTCTCATTTACCACGATCCCGCACTGTTAACCCGTCAAATTCCTTGTAGTTTCTTATTAAACTTTTCATGAACATCTCGAATTATCATCCATAATCGTATACTTGACCTTTCGCTTCGTAGTACGTAGAACTCTTCGGAGAACTTCATCAAATCACACAACCGCTGACCTGCCCATAGGGGATAGCCCACCTATGGTATTCCCTACCGACATCTCCCAACGACGCTGCACTAGGTGCAACTACCACGCATTTAGTACCCCTCCCGAGCCCATGCTCTTCCACCCGCTGTATAAGCCCGTTTATTCCCTATTGACATTAACTGAGAGTTCAACAATATCATCCGAACTCAAGTCATGTTGCATCTGAACGATAATCAATTCTTTACACCCCTCTTCATTTCAAGAAAACTCCTTCCTACCATATTCAATATTTCTCCATACAATGACCATTATTCAAAATAAAATACATAGACCAAATCACCTTTCATCACGATCCCCAAACCGTTAGCACTTTCTCAAGGTACGTGGCTATCCTACCACAACATCCATATGCTAATCTGCCACTCTTACTTCGGTTAAACTATCCTCTTTAAACAACTTATCAACCTTTGCTTCTCATACTTGGCCTGCTAGTACTTAACCACCGCGAAACACTTCTCGCCATGTCTTCCCTGATACTTGCTGCCAAATGTTGCGTCAAATAAAAATCCATCTCTGTTGCTGCCAAATGTTGCTATGGACTCTAAGCCTCTTCAAATATCATCTTCCTCGAGCCATCAACACTAGAAATACTAATTCGATTCTGAACCGCTGCACACAACTATCTCTGGCAACCGCCCCTCAGGCACCATTCCACAACTCCCTGCACCGAAGGCAAAATAAAATAAAATCTAATAAGACCGTAACCTCGGCGAACCGTAATGCGTTCAAATAAGGACAACGACACTGCATCACAATGAAAATTCCACCACGCTCGAAAATATCAAGTCTCAGTAATTCATCAACCAAACCCGAACATTCATAGTCCAATTGCCTTTCCTTTACTGGAATTAAATACAGAATCTCTAAATCATGCTCTGAGAGATCCTCTTTTTGTGCAATTCACTACCTCAACTCGTAAAAGAGCACCCCACCATTTCATCAATACCGTGCGATAAGGACGCGCGAACGTCGTTGCAATCTGTGTATAGCCTCAAAACCACCGAAAATATAGCTACTGAGATGAATGACAGAACATTCTTCCGCAAGGCGACGATAATAGCATTCCCGAACACGCAGGGAAAAGCATCCTGCACCACGTCTGCAGTGCCAACACAAACACTCAACGCCCAATAGATAACAGTGCTCCGCGTCGCTTAATATTGAGTACGAAGGAAATAAAGGCACAAGCCTCAATGGAATCAAATCGCACGATGAGGAATCAAGAAGGGAAGTGCTCCTAACAGCCCCGTAGCCTCTCGAAGATAAGTACAGATGTCTCTGTACCAATCTGCAAGACTCTACTAGACTTGCTCATGACTCATGAGACCTAAGTGAACCTAATGCTCTGATACCAAACTATTACGACCAAAAATCCGCTAAAGGTTGTGATGACACCTAATACCGTCGTCAGGCAAGCCAATAGTGATTCATCAATTTCTTTACTCATTTAAGTGTTTGAAACTATAATTTTCCCTAATTAAATCATATGAAATAGATATTTCACAATTTCAATAACGAATAACCCGTAGAAACCCCCAAAACCCGGTGTCACAAGTGCATGAGCATTTTTCTAAGGAGTGTAATAATAGTACAACATCCGCCCCGAATGTAATAAGACAAAATAAGATAAATAGTACAGTGGAGACTCGGTGGACTGTGATGCATGGCCTGAAATATAGCTCACATGAATTCTCCTCAACAGGTGCGCCTACGCGCCAAGGTGATCATCAATGAATCTGTCAGATCCTGCACATTTAGTGCAGAAGTGCAGCATGGGTATGTAAATCAATGCGTACCCAGTAAGTATCTAGCCTAACCCTGGAGAAGTAGTGACGAGGGGTCGATATCGACACTTACTAGAGGTCCAAGCAAATAATATAATAATCCATAACAGGTATGAAGTGCACAACAATAGTGAAGTAAATCTGTAAATCTCAAAAGTTTCCAATTGTTTTCTTTAAAGTATGAATTACTCAATCTTGTATTCTATCTTAATATCTCCAAAAGTTATCAAGTGTCATCATCAAATAAACCCGGAGTACCATATAAAATGCCGGGCATCAGTAGAGAGAACACTCGTGAATATTCGGGCTACAGGCGATATAACACACGATTCTACCGAGGGACATTCGACCCGATCCAGAATAATGTGTACAATACCGAGGGATGAGCGGCACGATACATAGATGCATCTATATACTGCCGAGGTGTTCGGCCCGCTCCACAAGAAAAGGAAGGAAGTTATAGAATTACGAGACACGTGTTTACAATACTGTACATGGGTACAAAATGGATATAATATTTACCGTTTCTCAAATAACTCGCCTACAACCCAAAGTGCTAAGGCTTGGCCTAGTATTCACATAATTATTTCTAAATCAATTTTATTTATAACTTCAATTAATTAATGTCAGCAACATGAGCTCAAATAATTCAAATATTATAGGATAAGGTCCTAGGTCTACCCGGACATAAACATGCTATAGCTACGTACGGACTCTCGTCACCTCGTGCGTACGTAGCACCCAGAACTAGTTGCACATAACAATAATTATCACCTAGGGGTAGTTTCCCCCTCACAAAGTTAGACAGGAGACTTACCTCGCTCCAAAGTTCCAAAACTGGCTCCAACGTCACTCCATTACCTCAAACCGATGCCCGTCGATCCAAAACTATTCAACAAAGTTTCAAACCCATCAAAATATATAATCGAATACCTATAATTAATCATTTTAAACAATTCCCAACTCCGCTCGAAAAGTCGATAAAATCAACCCTCGGGCCCACGTGTCCGGATTCCGAAAATTCTTTGATAAACCTTACCCATAACACCAACAACTCAAATATATAATTTTATTTTAAATCCCATGTCCATTTTCGTGGTAAAAATCCAAAAAATGACAAATTCTAGGTTTTCTACCAAAAATCCCTCAATTCCTACTAATTTTCATGCCCTAATTCACATAAAAACCATGTATTTAACTTGTAATAGGTGGGAGTTACTTACCTTATGTTACTTGATGAAAATCTCCCCTTGAAGCTCTTCAACCAACCGAGTGAAAAATGGGAGGGAAAATGGCCAAATCCTGTTTTTATAAAAACCTTACTGCCCAGTGCCCCTTCGCATCTGCGGTCCCAGCCTTCCCCGGCCATTCCGCTTCTGCGATCGACCAACCGTAAGTGTGACTCCGCTTCTGTGGTCCACCTGCTCGCTTTTGTGACCCCAGCCCCAATCACACTTGGCCGTTTCTGCGACCCTCTTGGCCGCTTCTGCAAGTCCGCACCTGCGGCCAAAACCTCGCAGGTGCGGTTACGCCAGATATGCTGCCACCAGCCTTTTGATAAGGCCAAATTCAATCCGTTAACCATCCGGAATCCACCCGAGGCCCCCGGGACCTCGACCAAATATACCAACCAGTCCTAAAACATCATACAAACTTAGTCGAGCCTTTAAATCACATCGAACAACGCTAAAACTATGAATCACACCCCAATTCAAGCTTAATGAACTCTAGAACTTCAAACTTCTACATTCGACGCCGAAACCTATCAAATCAAGTCCGATTGACCCCAAATTTTATACACAAGTCATAAATGACATAACGATGCTATTCCAAGGCTCGGAATCCCAAACGGGAATTAGTAACATTAAAATCCACTTCAAGTCAAACTTAAGAATTTCTTAAACTTTTAAAATAGAGACCTTCCATAATAAGCACCGAAACGCTCCCGGGTGATCTGATACTCAACCCGAACATACGCCCAAGTCCAAAATTATCATACAAACCTATTTGAACCTTCAAATCCTGGTTCCGAAGCCGTTTCCTCAAAAGTCCAATCTTAGCCAATTCTCCCAACTTCAAGCATTCCGAACTAGAATTTTCCTTCCAAATCAACTCCGAACTTTCCAAAATTAAATTCCGGACACACGTACAAGTCAATATACCTGCAGTGAAGCTACTCTAGCCCTCAAACCGCTGAACATCTCACTAGATCTCAAAACGACCGTTCGGGTCATTACACCTGGTGTCACAAGTGTATGATCAACTAGTAGAATATATAAAACTCTAAATACTGTTCGAAATAAAGTAGACAGGATATAAATACAAAAGAGAGATTCTAGGGGTTGTAGAATGGTTCAGGAAGCAGCTCACCACTAGGCCTCAGGATATCTGGGATGCGCGCTGGTATGACCGCCAGATGCAACTGCCTCAGATTCTGTACGGTTAGTGTAGAAGCGTAGCGTGAGTACATTAACAACATGTACCCAGTAAGTATCAAGTCTAACCTAAAAGAAGTAGTGACGAGGGATCGACATCGACACTTACTATGGGCCAACAATAAAAAATAAAGAAGTTCTAAGTAAGCATTGGTTATGCATACAATTACAACAATTCAATAACAACCAGGAAATAAACAATTCCTTTGCACATGATAAATCTCAAATAACTTTCCGTCTGATATTATTTTAACCTCTCAGACCATGAAATAACATCAAATATAAAAATTAAAAATCCA
Source organism: Nicotiana otophora (assembly GCA_000715115.1). Taxonomy (NCBI): domain Eukaryota; kingdom Viridiplantae; phylum Streptophyta; class Magnoliopsida; order Solanales; family Solanaceae; genus Nicotiana; species Nicotiana otophora. The sequence continues at coordinate 93,874 of AWOL01S0032484.1, forward strand.
AATATTATCACGCATGATTATGCCGAGGTCGAAAGACCCGATCCAGAATAACGTGTACACTGTCGAGGGATGTGCAACACGATTCATAGATGAATCTATCTACTGTCGAGGCGTTCAACCCGCTCCACAAGAAGAGAGGATACTTTATAAACAACCGGTTTAAGAGATAATACAAGGCTAATGTACAACGAAACACAATTTTCATTAACGGTCAAGTAACCCGCCAAATCTCAAATGAGTGAAATTCGGTCCTTTACAATTCCTCTAACCAGTTCCAACATAATTTAGGTACTCTAATTAACAAGTAGGGTGCAAACATTACAAATATTCCATGATTCGGGTCCTAAACTACCCGAACATAACCATAATTAGTAGCTACACACAGACTCTCGTGACCTCGTGCGTATGTAGCCCCCACAATTAGAAACAAATAGCAATTTAAAACACCTATGGGGTAAATTCCCTCTTACAAGGTTAGGCAAGAGACATACCTTGTCTCAAGGCACACTTTTCGGTCAAAATTTCATTTTAAAACCTCAATGCGGTGCCGAACAATCCAAAACTAGTAAAATGTTATATAAATTAATCAATACATGTTCAAAAGTTCATAATTTAACTATTAGAGTAATTACCCGGATTCCGGAAATTTTCGAAGAAAATCGTTACCCATAACCTTACGAACTCAAATATATAATTTTTATCCCATTCCATAATTATTTTCGTGGTTAAATCCTATTTTTATCAAGACCTAGGTTTTTCATCTAAACCCATGATTTTCACAATTTTTACACGTTAAAATCTACCCATAATCTATGTATTTAACTCACATTGTATATAAATTACTTACCTCAAAGTGATAAGTGAAAACTCCTCTCCAAAAGAGCCAAAATCGCCCAAGAGATGAAAGAAAATGGGCCAAAATAGCTTAAGTCCTGCATTAAATGGAACATTCTGCCTCCAGCGATTTCGCACCTGTGGAGGGACGGCCGCATCTACGGCTCCACATCTGCAGAAAAAAATAGCAGATGAGGCCCTTGCCCAGTTGGCCTTCTTCCGCATCTGCGGACAGCTGGCCCGCTTTTGCGGAATCGCTTCTGCGATGCGAGTGTCGCTCCTGCGGCTTTGGCCGCTTCTGCGGTTGCCTCTATCGCACCCACACATTCGCAGGTGCGCGCCGTGTTCCGCATCTGCGGTTTCTGGGATTCCCATGCTGGGACACTTCTGCGGCTGCTGGCTCACTTCTGCGAGCTCGCACCTGCGGCTGGCCCTCCGCAGGTGCGATTGCACTAGAAGCTTGGTTCTTCAGCTATTCACCCAAGGCTAAACGACCTCCGCGCATCATCCGAATGGCATCCGGGGCCCCCGAGGCCTCGTCCTAACATACCAATAAGTTTGAAATAAACATTAAAACTAAGAGTCGCAACCTAAAACCAATAGAATAGACTTATAAACATAAAATTCTTCCAAATTACTCCGAACGCGCCGAAACATACTTAAACTACTCAGAACGATTCCAAATTTTGCGTGCAAGCCTTAAATCACCATACGAAACTATTCTTAGGCTCAGAATCCCAAACGGACCTCGATAACATCAAAACATACTCCAAACCAAATTTGAAGAACTTTTAAACCTTCAAGGAGCAAACTATCAATATTAAGCGCCGAAACACTCCCGGGTCATCCAAAACCCGATCCGAATATACGCTCATGTCCAAAATTATCATACAAACCTATTGGGACCTTCAAATCCATGTTCCAAAGTCGTTTACTCAAAATATTGACCAAAGTCAAACTTAACCCTTTTAACCAACCTTAAGGAACCAAGTGTTCCGATTTCAACCCGAACCCTTTCAAATTTCGAACTAACCATCCCCGCGAGTCATAAAGTAGTTAAAACACATACATGGAGTCTTATTTAGGGGAACATGGACCTAGAAAGCTATACGACCGATCGGGTCGTTACACATCCAGGATATCAAACAAAGGATTTTACTTTCTTACAAAATGATTATATCATCACACAATATCAAATATACTTTGTAAGACCTAGTTTATAAAATCCTACACCTCTATTATTGAATTCAATACTACTACATGTCTATTTACTAATAACCAACATGTAAACCCATTATATCACTAGTATTTAATCATGGAGACCATGGGGAGTCACTGTCACGACCCAAAATCCTACCACAGGCGTCGTGATGGCATTTAGTCTCTAAGACTAGGTAAGCGGATTACAATTACATTTCGAGCCATTTTTTTAATATTGTAATTTTATACAAGTGTCGAAACCAAAAGCGGAAACAAATATAACAACCTTCCAAGACTGGTAATACTGAGTCAGGAACTCTATCTGAATACACGCAATGATCTCAAGGATCGAGTGTACAATACTGTACAATAAAAATGGAAAGACTCCAAGGGACTATGACGGTCAAGCAGCTCTATCTTGAATCTTTGCGATCAACACACTAACTCTGCCCGAGTACGATATCTCCAATACCTAGCTCTGTACAAAAATATGCAGAAATATAGTATGAGTACACCACAATCGGTACCTAGTAAATATCAAGACTAACCTCGGTGGAGTAGTGATGAGGTACAATCAAGACACTCACTAGTCAAATAACCTGTGCAACGTAACATACAAAAATAATAGAAAACAGATAACACTGATAACAACAATAACCAACTAATGATATAAATAACAAGGCAACAAGAACACCATAAATATTGCTCACACGAATAATAAAGATAAGTGCAACCAATAAATCAAGTCCTTCAAAATATACATCTTTTATCTATAAGTTTTTCAAATAAAAATCTTTAGAATGTAATCCTTTCAATTTAATATATCCCGAATATACTTCCTCCAAATAAATATCTTACGAATGTAAATCTTTCAAGTAAATACCTCCCAATATATTTCTTTCAAATAAATATATTTCGAATATAATTCTTTTAAATAAAAACCTTTCGAATATAAATTTTTTAAATAAAACCTTTCGAATATAATTCTTTCAGATAAAAACCTTTTGAATATAATTCTTTTAAATAAAATCCTTCGAATATAATTCTTTCAGATAAAAACCTTTTGAATATAATTCTTTTAAATAAAATCCTTCGAATATAATTCTATCAAATAAAAACCTTTTGAATAATTGTTTTTAAATCAAATCCTTCGAATATAATTCTTTCAAATAAAACCTTTCAAATATTTGGGCAGTAAAATTTGTGCTACGCGATCGCGTGAGGAAGTTCGCGATCGCGTAGAAGATATCACTGGGCAGAGAGTTTAAGTTCTGAAAATGGGACTTCGTCCAATTTTCCATTTTTATCGATTTGGAGCTCGGATTGAGGCAACTTTTGGGAGATTTTCAGAGAAAATAACGGGGTAAGTGTTCTTAACTCAATATTGGTTAAATTACCCGAATCCATCACTGTTTTTATCATTTAATTGGTGAATTAAGTTGGAAAAATTTGAAAATCCTTTTGGATATATTTGAGGATTTAAGGGCCGAATTGTTATTGGAATTTAGTAATTTTGGTATGGGTAGACTTGTGGTTGAGTGGGCGTTCATATTTCATAACTTTCGCTGGATTCCGAGACGTGGGCCCCATGGATGATTTTTGAATTAATTTTAATTTTTATTGAAAATGTAGTATTTTCTTATAGAATTGATTCCTATAATATTTAGTGATTGTATCAAATTATTTTGGCTAGATTCGAGCCAGACAGAGTTGGTTAATCGTGAAAAAAATCTTCTAGTGTATTAAATTGGAGCAAATTGAGGTAAGTCTCTTGTCTAATCTTGTGAGGGGGAATTACCTCATAGGTGATTAAATTAATAATTGTTGCTAATTGTGTGGGCTACGTACGCATGAGGTGACGAGAGTCCGCGCGTAGCTACTATTTATGCTAAAAGTTCGGGTAGTTTAGGACGCAAATCATGAATTACTTGTGTAAATTGTATTCTTTGTTTACTTAAAATTATTTGATATATATATATTGTGAATTGTTAGGGAACAATATTAAAAGATGAAAATCTCATATGATTAATTTTCTGTTTAAATTAATTAATTATTAAAAGAAATTGTTCATCCTCTCGAATTGATCTTATAATAAATATACTCTCCTTATTGAGGTACATAAGAAAATGTCCTCCTTGCTTGTGGAGCAGGCCGAACGCCTCGGCAGGATATATGCATATATGGATCGCGTCGCACGTCCCTCGACAGTGTACACGACACTCTGGATCGGGCCATGCGACCTCGACAGAAATTGTGCCTAATAATAATTATATGATACCTTGGTATTTCAAATTGCAGTTTGTGATTTTAATTAATAGTTTAGAAATTATTGCATTTGAAGGAACTTAATTATTTCTGCTGGTTAAATAAATTATTGTTAACTCTGTGAATCATGTTGATTTAGATATTCTAGTTTTATTTCTATTATTATTATTGACCCATAGTGAGTGTCAAAGTCGGCCATCTCGTCTCTACCGCTTCGAGATTAGGCTTGATACTTACTGGGTACACGTTTCCGTACTCATGCTACATTGTCTGCACTCTTTGTGTAGGACCTGAGACAGGTGCTATCGTTGGACCTATTGGCACGCACCCGCGTTATCCGGAGGCTTAGTGGTGAGCTGCTTTCTAAGCCGTTCTACAACAACTAGTGCCTCTTCCTGAATTTTTATTCTGTCTATTTCATTCCAGACATTATTTATAATTTTTGTATAATCTACTTGATGCGCATACACTTGTGACATCAGGTCATGGCACACGCACTAGTAGAATGTTTTGATTTAATTATTTTCTTGGTTATTTTAATTTACCAGATCTTTTCATATTGTTTTAAATCTTGCAAGTAAGAAAAGTTTAATTACTCGATTAATTTTAAATAATATAATATGGGTTTAAATTACTGGTTGGCTTGCCTAGCTGTAGTGTTGGGCGCCATCACAGCCTATAGGTGAAAGTGGGTCGTGACAGACTGCTCGTCGGTCTGCGGATGAAAAGTTGTGCTGAGCTCTACCCGGGTCCCCAACTCACTCGGTACTGCTCTCCAGAAATGTGAAGTAAACTGAGGGCCTCTATATGATATGATGGAAACAGGCACACCATGCAACCGAACTATCTCCTGAATATAAATCTGGGCCAACCTCTCTGAAGTATACGTAGTCACAACCGGAATGAAGTGTGCCGACTTGGTCAACCTGTCGACAATGACCCAAACTGCATCAAACTTCTGCAAAGTCCGCGGCAACCCAACTACGAAGTCCATAGTAATGCGTATTTCCATTCAGGTATAGTCATCTGCTGAAGTAGTCCACCTAGCCTTTGATGCTCATACTTGACCTGCTGGCAATTTAGACACCTCGCGACGTATTGAACTATGTCCTTCTTCTTCTGCCGCCCCTAATAATGCTGCCTCAGGTCACGATACATATTCGTGGCACCTGGATGAATAGAATACCGAGAGTTGTGTACTTTCTCTACAATCCGCTCCTTCGGCTCATCAACATTAGGAACACTTAGACGACCCTGGAGTCGCAAATCACCATCCTCGCCGATAGTAACCTCCTTGGCACCACCATGTAGTACCATCTCTCTAAGAACCAACAAGTGTAATTCATCAAACTGGCGAGCCTTGATCTGCTCGAATAGTGAATACTAGGCGACGATGCATGCCAGAACTCGGCTGGGCTTCGAAATATCCAATCTCACAAGCCTGTTAGCTAAGGACTGAATGTCCAAAGCTAGTGGCCTCTCCTCTGCTGAAATAAATTCCAAACTACCCATACTCTCCACCTTTCTGCTCAAGGCATCTGCAACTACATTCGCCTTGCCCGGATGATAAAGGATGGTAATATCATAATCCTTCAGTAACTCAAGCCACATGCACTGCCTCAAATTGAGATTCATTTTCTTGAACAAATGTTGTAGGCTGCGATGATCTATGTAAACCTCACAGGACACCCCATAAATCTAATGCCTCCAGAGCTTAAGAGCGTGAATAATCGCGGCTAACTCCAAATCATGTACAGGGTAATTCTTCTTATGGGGCTTCAACTGACAAGAAGCATATGCAATAACTCGCCCCACCTACATCAATATACTACCCAAACCAATGCGTGAAGTGTCGCAATACACAGTATACATCCATGAACTGGAAGGCAACACTAACACCAGTGCTGAAGTCAAGGCGGTCTTGAGCTTCTGAAAGCTCGCCTCACAATCGTCGGACCATCGGAACAGAACACCCTTCTAGATCAATCTCGTCAAAGGTGCTGCAATAGATGAGAAGCCCTCCACAAATCGACGATAATGCCCCGCTAACCCTAGGAAGCTCCTAATCTCAATCGCGGTGGTAGGACGAGGCCAATTATGAGTTGCCTCGATCTTCTTGGGATCAACCTTTATACCCTAGCCTGATACAACATGCCCCAAGAATGCCACAGAATCTAACTAAAACTCATACTTGGAGAAATTAGCATATAGCTTCTTTTCCCGCGAGTTCTGGAGTACCACTCTCAGATGTTGCTCGTGCTTCTCCATGCTACGCGAGTAGATCAAGATGTCATCAATGAAGACAATGACAAATGAATCAATATATGGCTTGAATACCCTGTTCATCAAATCCATAAACGTTGTTGAGGCGTTAGTCAAGCCAAAGGACATTACCAAAAACTCATAATGGCCATATCTAGTCCAGAAAGCAGTCTTCGGAACGTATGAATCCCGGATCTTCAATTGATGGTACCTCGATCTCAAGTTGATCTTAGAGAACACCCTAGCACCCTGCAACTGGTCGAACAAGTCATCAATACGCGGAAACGGGTACTTGTTCTTAATGGTAACCTTGTTCAACTGGCGGTAATCAATGCACATCCGCATAGTCCCATCTTTCTTTTTCACAAATAACACTAGTGCATCCCAAGGCGATACACTCAGTCTGACGAACCCTTTTTCTAGCAACTCCTCAAGCTGCTCCTTGAATTCCTTCATCTCTCTCAGAGTCACGTGGTATGGTGGAATAGATATAGGCTGGGTACCTGGAGCCAAATCAATACATAAATCGATATCGTGGTCTGGTGGCATGCCTGGAAGATCAGAAGGAAACACATCGGAGAACTCCAGGACCACGGGCACTGAATCAATCATCGAAGTCTCCGTGGTAGTATCCCAAACATAGGCTAGATAGGCCAAGCACCCCTTTTCGACCATGTGTAGAGCCTTCAGGAAAGAAATATCCTGACTAGGTGTACAGACAGACGAACCCTTCCACTCCAATCTAGGCAACTCTGACATAGCCAAGGTAACAATCCTGGCATGGCAATCAAGGATTGCGTGATATGGAGATAACCAATCCATGCCTAGGATGACCTCAAAGTCGGTCATATTAAGCAATAGATGATCCAATCTAGTCTCATAACCATAGAACGTAATGATGTAGGACTGGTAGATCAGATCCACAATAATAGAATCGCCCGCTGATGTGGACACACACACCGGAGTACCCAAGGACTCACGAAGAACAACCAAGAAATGAGCAAACCGAGATGAAATATATGAATAGGTAGACCCTGGATCAAATAGTACCGAAGCATCCATACCGTAGATAGAAATAGTACATGTAATCACGGCATCTGAGGCCACTGCATCTGGTCGGGTTCGAAAGGCATAGAATCTGGCTGGAGCATTCCCTGACTGGCCCCCACCCGAATGGCCTCCACCTCTAGGATGACCCCTACCCACCTTCCCTCTGCCTCTGGGCAGTCGGACCGCTGGTGGGGTAGGTGGTGCTGGAATAATAGGTTGTTGACCCTTCTGTACTTCCTTACCCTGAAGCCTGGGGAAAAACCTCCACATAGGGCTAAGATAACCGCACTTGAAACAACCTCTCGGTACGGTGGACTGTTGACCTGAAGTTTGACCCTGATGGCTTGAATACCCATTGGAGGATCCCTAAAGAGCTGGCGGACGATAAGAACTCTATGGCATGGCACTGAAATAAGGTTGCACTGGAGCACCCCGAGGAGGCAGCGGTGCTAAATATCTAGGCCTGCTAGACTGACCCCTCACGAACTGACCCATGCCCCCAGTCGGGGCTCCACTGAACTTTCTAGAATACCGAAACCGTTTATCCCTCATAGCCTGCTCCCGAGCATGCTGATGTGCACCCTCGATCCTCCAAGCTATCTCTACAACTAGCTCATAAGAAGTCCCCATCTCAACCTCTCGGGCCATAGTGTCATGGTTGGAGAGTGCAATCCTGCAACAAACCTCCGCACTCTCTCTGCATCGGTCGAAAGTATCATAAGTACATGACGAGACAACTCAGAGAATATCACCTCATAGTCAGTCACTGACATATGGCCCTACTGGAACCGCTCGAACTGAAATCGCAACTCTTCCCTATGAGAGGGTGGAATATATTTGTCCAAAAAGAGGCGTGTGAACTGGTCCTAAGTCATGGGAGGAGAACCTGTTGGTATGCCAAGAAGATAAAACTGCCACCATCTACGGGAACTGCCCTCCAGTTGGAAAGTAGTTAAATCCACCCCATGGGACTCCAATATCCTCATGTTGTGCAGTTTGTCCCTGCACTGGTCAATAAAGTACTTGGGTCCTCGTGTCGCTCACTTCCAAACATAGGAGGTTGTAGCCTCGTCCATCTGTCCAATAGCCTATGCGGATCGCCAGTCGCAGCTGGTATGGATGCCGGTATGGCTGCTGTAACTGGCTTAGCTCGGCCCACGGGCAGTGCGCCCAGGGTCTGATATATGGCAGTTGCGTGCCCTACAGCCTGAGCGGTAGGGGTTTGTGCTCTCCCTCCCGCCCGAGATGTGGCAGGGTTTGCTGGAAATAAACCAGCCTGAGTCATAGAATCCATGAATCGTAGCATACGACCCATGACCTCCTGGAATCCCAGTGCAGACATGAAATCCACTAGGGCTGGTCCTGGTGCAAGCACCTCACCCTGCTCCTTGAAACTAGTTAAATATGGGGAAAATCGATCAATATATGTTCGAAAGTTCATATTCTAACCATTAGAGTGATTATCCAACCTCAATTGAAAGATCCCTAAAATTCATCCCCGGGCCCACATGCCCGGATATCGAAAATTTTCAAAGAAAGTTATTACCCATAACCTCACGAACTCAAATATATAATTTTCACTAAATTCCATAACCACTTTCGTGGTTAAATCTCATTTTTATCAAAAACCTAGGTTTTTCATCTAAACCCATGATTTCCCAAATTTTTCATGTTAAATCTACCCGTTATCTATGTATTTAACTCCCATTGTGTAGAAATTACTTACCTCAAAATGTTAGATGAAAACCCCTCTCTAAGAGCTCCAATAATCGCCCAAGGAATGCGATAAATGAGCTCAAAATGCCTAAGTCCCGTTTTAAATGAGGTTCTGCCTTCTGCGATTTTCACACCTGCGGAGGGTTGGCTGCTTCTGCGGCTCCATATCTGCAAAAAAGTCATCACAGATGCGGCCCTTTCCCAGTGTCCTACTTCCGCTTCTGCGGACCTCTAGCCCGCTTCTGTGGGACCGCTCATGCGATTCACACGCCGCACATACGGCTTAGGCCTCTTCTGCGGTTTCGTCTATGGCACATGCGCGTTCGCAGGTGCGCATGCCCACCCACATGTGCGGTTCCTGGGCTACTTCTGTGGGTTCTTTATTGCTTCTGAAAGCTCGCACCTATGGCTAGCCTTCCGCGGGTGCGGTTACACTAGAAGCCTGGTGCTTCAGATGCTACTCCTAAGTCCAAATTTGGTCTGTTCCTAGTTCGATTAACACCCGAGGCCCCCGAGGGCCCCGAGGCCCCGCCCAAACATACCAACAAGTTTGAAATCATAAAACAAACTCGCTCGAGTCCTCGGAATGCATAAAACAACATCAAAACTAAGAATCACACCTCAAACCAAATTGAATCAACTTAGGAACTTCATGTCACGCCCCAAACCTGAAGGGACGTGGCCGGCACCCGGTACCATACTCGGCCCGAGCGTACCACTCTGTAACTGTGAACTCTAGAGGAATAACCCTCAACCTACGCCGATGAGGCCATATTCTGAATCATCTGAAAATATCGTCTGTCTCATCTAAGGGGTAAACATACCCAAAAACTCATATATATATAT
>AWOL01S0032484.1:105919-153419 GCA_000715115.1 Nicotiana otophora
CGAGATAATATGATTAACTTACTTTGCAAACTTTTCAAATATGATTTCATTTCTGAGCTTACATAAATTGACTTATGACGACTCGTACGTACGAAAACATGGGTTGTAACACTTCAAGTTCTTCAACTTACTCCGAGCGCGTCAAAACATACTTAAACAACTCAGAATGACCCTAAATTTTGAGTGCAAGTCTTAAATCACCATACGGAACTATTCCAAGGCTCGCAATTCCAAATAGACCTTGATAACACCATAACCTAATACAAATCAAATTTAAAGAACTTTAAAACCTTCAAATAGTCAACTTTCACCATTAAGTGTCGAAATGCTCTCGGTCGTCCAAAACCCGATTCGAACATACGCCCAAGTCCAAAATCATCATACGAACCTATTGGAACTATCAAATTCCAATTCTGAGGTCGTTTACTCAAAACATTGACCAAAGTCAAACTTAGCCTTATTTGGCCAACATTAAGGAACCAAGTGTTCCGATTTCAACCCTAACCGTTCCAAATCCCGAACTAACCATCCCCACAAATCATAAAATGGTAAAAGCACCTATGGAGAGTCTTATTTAGGGGAAAGGGGATGTATAAGTCAAAATGACCAGTCGGATCGTTACAGGTATTTGGCTACAGCAGTGTGCATCGCAGATATTTCTGCTGCACAGGACTGACTTTGGAGGCTTATATCTCATAATTTATAAGGAATTTGGAGATGATCCAAAAATAAAGTTGTAGCCCATTGAGTCTAGTTTTCAGAAAAGTATATCATTCATCATTTGGACATTTGTAGAGAAAGTTGTGATCAATTAACTGAAGCATGGTATTGCAGTTGTTTTTCCTAGCAGTGTGCATCGCAGAAGTTTCTACTGCACAGGGCTGACTTTGGAAGTTTATATCTCGTAATCTATAAAGAATTTGGTAATTATCTAAAAATGCAAGTTATAGCCCTTTATATCTAGTTTTCATAAATCTAAACCGTTTGGAAGTTGGATTTAGGTACAAAATAATATGGTTGATATACTACAGACTGTCTGGGAAGCATTTTTGGAAGAGTTTGGTGTTTTGAGCATAAGCATGTAATGATACAAAGGTCCATTTTTAGTTCTAGAGATCGAAATTTGATTTCGAGACTTCCGAGAGTTTGATAATGAATTATAGGAATGATCAGGAATGTTTGGTCTAATTTCATCAAGTCGCGATTGGGGATTTAGCGTGAAATATGAGTTAATTATTTAACAAGTAGAATTGGTATCGTATTGAGCAAATGAGCTCTGAATTGAGTTTTGATTGAACGACTAGGTTTGTATTATTTGTGACTCATAGGAACAAGAATCGTCGAATTCCGAGTTCGTATGATGGAGTTAGAGCCTTTTTAGTAAAATATTAAACTGTTGGTGCAAGCAGGTTCTGGTACGGGCCTTTAGTGACGGGAAATGGACTTTTAGTGACGGAAAATGTACTTTTAGTGACGGGAAATGGGTTTTTATTGAGCAGTTTTGTTTTTTTTTTTGCTCATTTCAACATTTTTGGAGCTAGGGAACTCGGATTTGGCCGATATTTTAGAGCATTTTCACCAAATGGATTGGGGTAAGTGTTTCCTACTCGGTTATCATTATATTTCATGATTCCATGATTATTTTCATCTTTTATTAGTGAATCAATTGGAAGAAAATGAGATTTTTGCAAAATCTTTCAAAAACGAATATTAAGATTTGGAGGTCGATTCGTTATCGGAATTTGATAAATTTGGTATGGTTGAACTCATATCTAAATGGGTGTTCAGATTTTGTGAAAATGCTATCGGGTTCCGAGAGGCATACCCCGTGTTGACTTTTGTTGACTTTTTTATGTGAATTTATATGTCAGCGTTATATTATCCGGAATTATTTTCGATAAATTTTAATGAAGTTATACAATTAATTTGGATAGATTTGAGCTGTCCAGAGATCAATTCAAGGAAGAAGGCTATTTTGGAATATCGGCCTAACTTCAAAAAGGTAAGTATCTTGCCTAACCTAGAGTGAGGGAATTACCCATTAGGCATTGAGTTGTATATGCCATTTGTATAATGTGAAAGTCGTGTACGCGAGGTGATGAGTACTTACTTAGTTTATATGTTCAAATTATGTCGGTTAAAATTCATAGACACCCTTAAGTATTAAATTGGAAATTGTTGGTACTTATTAAATCCTTTATTGTCATGCCTCATTTCTTGTTTGTGTAGTTTGTAATTTATATGATAATTTGGTGTGATTGCCACTTGGAATTTTATGTGAATTCTGTGTGTTTGTTGATTTGATATTTCTTGGAAATAATCACATTATGGATTTTTCATCTGCAAATAATTAAGTAAATAATTTTAAATTGAGGCGTTATTATATTTATCAAAATTTGGATTTAAGAAGAGGTTGTTCTTGCTGAGTTATTCTTCCGTCCTTGCTCTTGCATATTTACTTTGGGACTACTAGGTGGTACCTCGGGAGATCCCCCATGTACTGCATTTTTACTTTGGGACTACGAGGCGATACCTCGCGAGATCCCCATGTCTTGCATATTTATTTTGGGACTACGAGGCGGTACCTCGGGAGATCCCCCCTGTACTGCATATTTACTTTGGAACTATGAGGCGATACCTCGAGAGATCCCCCTGTATTGCATATTTATTTTGAGACTACGAGGCGGTATCTCGGGAGATCCCCCTGTACTGCATATGTACTTTGGGACTACGAGGCGTTTACTCGGGAGACCCTCTTGTACTGCATATTTACTTTGGGACTACGAGGCGTTTACTTGGGAGATCCCCCTTGTCTTGTATATTTACTTTGGGACTACGAGTCGGTACCTTGGGAGATCCCCCTGTCTTGCATATTTATTTTGGGACTGCGAGGCGGTACCCCGGGAGATCCCCTTGTTGAGCATTTACATTTGGGTTTACGAGGCGATACCTCGGGAGCACCCCTGTTGTTTATCTCTATTTGTTGTGCTGTTACTTATGTGTAAATTCTCGTCGTCCACTTCTCAGTCATTTCATTAATTATTGTGTCTTCCGCCTTGTGAATTGACTGTACGATTGTGATAGAAATATGGGCACGAGGTTCCATGAGATATGAAAGTGGATTGAGACCCGAGATTTTTAGGATATGAGGTGAGGTGTCAGCCGGTGATTTTACTTGAAAGAAACTACGCGATCGCAAATAATGCCACGCTATCGCGATGCACAAGGTTCCAACTCTACGCGATTGCATCCCTCTTCACGCTATCACGTAGAGAAAATGCGTGGCCCTACTTCCTCTCCAGTTTCCCCTACGCGATCGCAAAACAATGCCACGCGATCGCGATGCACAGACTGGCCCAACCTACGCGATCGCGGACTTGCCCACGCGTTCATGTAGAACAAATTTCCAGCTGCCCAATTAAGCCTACGTGATCGCAACCCAGTTCACGCGATTGCATAGAACAAATTCACCTCCGCCTAAATTACCCTACGCAATCGGAGACAGACTTACGCGATTGCGTATAAGGAAATCAGAAGAAAATTCTAGCAGCTATCAGCAATCTCCCAAAAGCCAAAAATGATCCGTTAGCCGTCTGAAACTCACCCGAGCCCCTCGGGACCTCAACCAAATATACCAACAAGTCCCAAAACATCATACGAACTTAGTCAAACCCTCAAATTACACTAAACAACGCTAATACCACGAATCATCCTCCAATTCAAGCTTAATGAGACTTAAGATTTCCAACTTCTACATTCGGTACCGAAACCTATCAAATCCAGTCTGATTGACCTCAAATGTTGCACACAAGTCACAAATGACATAACAGAGCTATGAAAATTTTCAGAACTAGATTCAGACCTCGATATAAAAAAAATCAACTCCCCGGTCAAACTTCCAAACTAAAATTCTTGTTTTAGCCATTTTAAGCCTAATTTAACTACAGGCTTTCAAATAAAATTTCGAACACGCTCCTAAGTCCAAAATCACCATACAGAGCTATTAGAACCGTCAAATCCCGATTTCGGGGTCGTTTTCTCAAAATATTGACTGAAGTCAAACTTAGTATTTTAAGGCCAACTTAAGGAACCAAGTGTTCCGATTTTAACCCGAACACTTCAAAATCCCGAACCAACCATCCCCGCAAGTCATAAATTAATAAAAGCATATACAAGGAGTTTTATTTAGGGGAACGGGGTTCAAAAAGTCAAAATGACCAGTTGGGTCATTACATTCTCCACCTCTTAAACAAACGTTCGTCCTTGAACGGGTTTAGAATTGTACCTGGAGTGCTAAATAAGTATGGATATCTGCTCCGCATATTTTCCTCGGCCTCCGAAGTTGATTCCTCGACTGGTTGGCCCCTCCACCGGACCTTTACTATAGAAATCCTCTTGGACCTCAACTGGCGAACCTGTTTATCAACAATGGCAACTGATTCTTCTTCATAGCCCAAATTATTATAGTTGGACTGTGATGAAATCTAACACATGTGATAGGTCGGCATGATACTTCCGGAGCATAGATACATGGAAAACCGGATGAGCTCCTGATAGGCTGGGAGGCAAGGCAAGCTCGTAAGAAACCTGCCTAACTCATCTCAATACCTCAAATGGGCCTATAAACCTTGGGCTCAACTTCCCCTTTTCCCACAATCTCATGATTCCCTTCATCGGCGAAACCTTCAAGAGAACTTTTTCACCCATTATAAAGGATAAATCACGCGCTTTCTGATCTGCGTAACTCTTCTGTCTGGACTGCGCTATACGAAGTCGCTCCTGAATCAATTTTACCTTTTCCAAGGCATCCTTCACCAAGTCAGTACCATATAACTTAGACTCACCAGGCTCAAAACATCCGATGGGTGAACGACATCGCCGACCATATAAAGCCTCAAATGGAGCCATCTCGATGCTGGATTGGTAACTGTTATTATAAGCAAACTCGCCCAAAGTCAAGAAACGATTCCACTGACCTCCAAAGTCAATCACACATACCCTGAGCATATCCTCCATAATCTGAATTGTCCGCTCTGACAGCCCATCGGTCTGCGGATGAAAGGCTGTGCTGAGCCTTACACGGGTTCCCAATTCACTCTGTACTGCTCTCCAGAAATGTGAAGTAAACTGAGGGCCTCTATTTTATTTGATAGAAATTGGCACACCGTGCAACCGAACTATCTCCTAAATATAAATCCGGGCCAACCTCTCTGAAGTAGTAGTCACAACAGGAATAAAGTGTGCCGACTTGGTCAACCTGTCAACAATGACCCAAACTGCATCAAACTTCCGCAAGGTCCGCGGCAACCCAACTACAAAGTCTATAGTGAATCGTTCCCATTTCCATTATGGTATAGTCATCTGATGAAGTAGCCACCTGGCCTCTGGTGCTCATATTTAACTTGCTGAAAATTTAGACACCTAGCTACATACTCAACTATGTCCTTTTTTATTCGTCGCCACCAATAATGCTTCCTCAGGTCACGATACATCTTCGTAGCACTTGCATGAATAGAATACCGAGAATTGTGTGCCTTCTCTAGGATCGTTTTCCTCAGGCCATCCATATTAGGAACGCATAGACGATCCTGGAGTCGAAGAACACCATCCGCTCCAATAGTAACTTCCTTGGAACCACTCCGTAGTACCGTTTCTCGAAGAACCATTAAGTGTGGATCATCATACTGGCGAGCCTCGATACCCTCAAATAGTGAAGACTGAGTTACAATACATTCAAGAACTCGGGTGGGCTCTGAAATATCCAGCCGCACAAGTCTGTTGGCCAAGGACTGAATATCCAAAGCTAATGGCCTCTCCTCTGTTGAAATGAAAGCCAAACTACCCATATTCTCCGCCTTTCTACTCAAGGCGTCCGCAACCACATTTTCTTTGCCCGGATGATATAGGATAGTAATATCATAATCTTTCAGTAATTCCAGCCATCTGTGCTGCCTCAAATTTAGGGCCCTCTGCTTGAATAAATGTTGCAAACTGCGATGATCAGTGTAAACTTCACAAGACACCCTATAAAGATAATGCCTCCAAATCATAAGAGCGTGAATAATCGCAGCTAACTCCAAATCATGTACCGAATAATTCTTCTTGTGGGGCTTCAGCTGACGTGAAGCATATGTAATAACACGCCCTTCCTGCATCAATACACAACCCAAGCCAATGCGTGAAGCATCACAATACACTGTATACACCCCCGAACCGGAAGGCAACACTAACACTGGTGCTATAGTCAATGCTGTCTTAAGCTTCTGAAAGCTCGCCTCATAATCATCAAACCATCGGAACGGAGCACCCTTTTGGGTTAATTTGGTCAAAGGTGCTGCAATAGATGAAAAACCTTCTACGAACCGACGATAATAACCTGCTAAACCTAGGAAACTCTTGATCTCAGTCGCCGAAGTGGGACGATGCCAATTCTGAACTACCTTAATCTTTTTGGGATCAACCTTAATACCCTCGCCCGATACAATATGCCCCAAAAATGCTACAGACTCTAGCCAGAACTCACATTTGGAGAACTTAGCATATAGCTTTTGTTCCCACAGCGTCTGAAGCACCACTCTCATATGCTGCTCGTGCTCCTCCTTACTGCGCGAGTAAATCAAAATGTCATCAATAAAAACAATGACAAATAAATCAATATATGGCATAAATACCCTGTTCATCAAATCTATAAACGCTGTTGGGGCATTAGTTAAACTGAAAGACATCACCAGAAACTCATAATGACTATATCTAGTCCGGAAAGAAGTCTTCGGAACATCCGAATCTCGAATCTTCAACTGATGGTACCCCGACCTCAAGTCGATCTTAGAGAACACCCTAGTACCCTGCAACTGGACAAATAGATCATCAATACGCGGCAACGGGTACTTGTTCTTAATAGTGACTTTGTTTAACTGCGATAATCAATACACATTCGCATTGTTCCATCCTTCTTCTTCACAAATAATACCGGTGCACCCCAAGGCGATACACTCGGTCTGACGAACCCCTTGGCTAGTAACTCCTCAAGTTGTTCTTTCAATTCTTTCAATTCTTTCGGAGCCATGTGATACGGTGGGATAGATATAGGCTGGGTATCTGGATCCAAGTCAATACAAAAATCAATATCACGATCAAGTGGCATACCTGGAAGATCTGTAGGAAATACATCAGAGAACTCCCGAACTACAGGCACTGAATCAATAGCCGGAGTCTCTGCAGTAGTATCCCGAACATAGGATAGATAATATAAACAACCCTTCTCAACCATGTGTTGAGCTTTCATAAAAGAAATAACCCGATTAAATGAACTAACAGATGAACCCTTCCACTCCAACCTAGGAAATTCTGGAATAGCCAAGGTAACAGTTTTGGCATGGCAATCTAGAATGGCATGATATGGAGATAACCAGTCCATGCCTAGGATAATTTCAAAATCGGTCATCTCAAGCAATAAGAGATCTTCTCTAGTTTCATAAACACAGAATGTAATAATACAGGATCGGTAGATCCGATTCACAATAATAGAATCGCCCACAAGAGTGGACACATAAATAGAAGTACTCAAGGAGTCACGAGAAACACCCAAAAATTGAGCAAATAGAGATGACACATAGGAATATGTAGATCCTGGATCAAATAATATGGAGGCATCTTTGCCGTAAACAGAAATAATACATGTAATCACGGCATCTGAGGCCTATGCATCTGGTCTGGCCGGAAAAGCATAAAACTGAGTTGGAGCACCAACTGGCTGGCCTCCGCCTGGATGACCTCCAACTCTAAGATGACCCCTACCCACCTGTCCTCCACCTCTTGGTGGTCGGATGACTGGTGGAGCAACTGGTGCGGTAATCATAGGCTGCTGACCCTGTTGCACTGATCTACCCCAAAATCTGGGGCAGAATCTCCGTATATGACTGGGATCCCACACTCGTAACAACTCTTAGGTACAATGGGCTGCTAACTAAGAATCTAGCCCTGGTGACCTGAATACCCACTGGACGGACCATGAATAGCTGGTGGGCGATAAGAACTTTCTGGTATAGCACTGAAATAAGGTCGCACTAGAGGACCCCGAGGAGGCGGTGGTGCTGGATATGGGGGCCTGCTAGACTGCCCTCTCACAAACTGACCTATACCCCCAGACGGAGCACCTCTGAACTCTCCAGAATATCTAAACCGCTTATCTTTCATAATCTATTCTCGGCTCCGCTAATGCACACCCTCAATCCTTCGGGCTATCTCCACGACTAGCTCATAAAAAGTACCCATATCAACCTCTCGAGCCATAGTGGCCTGAATGCCAGTATGTTAACCCGCAGTAAACCTCTGCACTCTCTCCGCCTCATTAGGGAGTATCATAAGTGCATGGCGAGATAACTTAGAGAACCTCGCCTCTCATCTGACCCTGCTGGAGTTGCTTAAATTGAAACCGCAACTCTTCCCTTTGGGAGGGTGGAATATACCTATCCAGGAAGATACGGGTGAATCTGTCCCAAGTCATGGGAGGAGATTATGTTGGTCTGCTAAGAATATAAGACTTCCACCATCTACGGGCTCTGCCCTCTAGCTGAAAAGTAGCAAAGTCAACCCCATGAGACTCCAATATCCTCATGTTGTACAGTCTATCCTTGCACCGATCAATGAAATCCTGGGTATCCTCATGTCGCTCACCCCCAAAGGCAGGAGGATGTAGTCTAGTCCACTGGTCCAATAGTTTCTGCTGATCAGCGGCTGCAGCTGGCCTGTGCTCAGGTGTATCTACTGCCACTGACTGGGCTCCACCCATGGGTAGTGCACCCTTGGTCTGATATACAGCAGCTGCCATCCCATGAGCCTGCACGGTAGGGGTCTATGTATCCCCGCCCGCCTGAGATGTGGTTGGGTTTGCCGGAAATAAACCGACCTGAGTCATACTGTCCATGAACCGTAGCATACGACCCATGACATCCTGGAATCCCGGTGCATATGTGAAATACACCGGAGCTGGCTCTTCCACAGGCACCTCACCTTGTTCCTCAACCATGGGATTCTCAGTTGGACCTACTGACGGCATAATTGGAACAATCCTGGGACGTCCTCACTCCCTACCACGGGCTGGAGCCCTCCCTCGGCCTCAACCTTAGCCTCTAGCAACTGGGGGAGTAGCTCTTCCCTGGTCTGGAACCTCATTAGAGCGCGTTCTCACCATCTGTGAGAGAATAAAAGAAGGATATTTTGTATTACACCAATTGCACGATAGAATATGAAGCAAGGTAGTTTCCTAACATCTTATAGCCTCTTAAGGATAAGTACAAACGTCTCCATACCGATCCGCAAGACTCTATTAGGTCTGCTCATAAATTGTGAGACCTACGTGAACCTAGTGTTCTGATACTATGTTGTCACGACCCAATTTCACCTATAGGCTGTGATGGCGCCCAACACTACAGCTAGGCAAACCAACTAGTAATTTAAACCCATATTATATTATTTAAAATTAACCGAGTAATTACACTTTGCTTACTTGCAAGATTTAAAACAATATGAAAAGATCTGGTAAATTAAAATAACTAAGAAAATAATTAAGTCAAAACATTCTACTAGTGTGTGTGACAAAACCTGGTGTCACAAGTGTATGAGCATCTAGTAGATTATACAAAAATTATAAATACTGTCTGGAATGAAATAGACAGAATAAAAATTAAGGAAGAGGCACTAGTTGCTGCAGAATAGCTCAGAAAGTAGCTTACCACTAAGCCTCCGGATAACGCGGGTGCGCGCCGATAGGTCCAACGATAGCACCTGTCTTAAGTCCTGCACAAAAAGTGTAGCAAGTGTAGCATGAGTACGTAAACAACGTGTACCCAGTAAATATCAAGCCTAATATCAAAGAGGTAGGGATGAGATGGACAACTTTGACACTCACTCTAGGTCGATAATAATAATTGAAATAAAACTAGAATATCTAAATCAAAATAATTTACAGAGTTAACAATAATCTATTTAACTAGCAGAAATAATTAAGTTCCTTCAAATGCAACGATTTCAAACTATTAATTAAATTCACAAACTGGAATTTGAAATGCTAAGGTATCGTATAATTATTATTAGACACGATTTCTATTGAGGTCGTACGACCCGATCCAGAATGTCGTGTACACTACCGAGGGACGTGTGACGCAATCCATAGATGTATCTATCCAGTCGGAGCGGATAGTTCAGATGTTGGAGGACATGTTCAGAGCATGTGTGATTGACTTAGAAGAGCAGTGGGATCGGTTCTTGCCTTTGGCCGAGTTTTCTTACAACAATAGTTATCAGTCCAGCATTGAGATAGCTCCATTTAAGGCTTTATATGGTCGGAGATGTCGTTCTCCCATCGGATGGTTTGGGCCCGGTGAGGCTACGTTATATGGTACTGATCTGGTGAAGTATGCCTTGGAAAATGTAAAGTTGATTCAGGAGCGACTTCGCACGGCACAGTCCAGACAGAAGAGTTATGCGGATCTGAAGGCACGTGATTTATCATTTATGGTGGGCGAGAAGGTTCTCTTGAAAGTCTCGCCAATGAAGGGAATCATGAGGTTAGTGAAGAAGGGCAAGTTGAGCCCAAGGTTTATAGGCCCATTTGAGGTGTTGAGACGAGTTAGGGAGATTGCTTATGAGCTTGCCTTACCTCCCAGTCTATCTGGAGTTCATCCGGTTTTTCACGTGTCTATGCTCTGGAGGTATCATGCCGATGGGGCACATGTGATAGACTACATCACTGTTCAGTTAGATGAGAGCCTGGGTTATGAAGAGGAGCCAATTTTCATTATTGATAGGCAGGTTCGCTAGTTGAGGTCCAAGAGGATCTCCCCGGTAAAGGTTCAGTGGAGGGGCCAACCAGTTGATGAGGCGACTTGTGAGGCCGAGGAGGATATGCGGAGCAGATACCCACATTTGTTCAGCACTCCAGGTATGATTCTAGACCCATTTGAGGACGAACGTTTGCTTAAGAAGTGGAGAATGTAATGACGCAATCTGTCATTTTGCCTTATAGATCCCCGTTCTCCTAAATAAAACTTCCCATAGGTACTTTTACTATTTTATGATTTGCGGGGATGGTTAGTTCGGGATTTGGAAGGGTTCGGGTTGAAATCGGAACACTTGGTTCCTTAATGTTGGCTAAATAAGGCTAAGTTTGACTTTGGTCAACGTTTTCTATAAACCACCTCAGAATCAGAATTAGACGGTTCCAATAGGTTCGTATGATAATTTTGGACTTCGGTGTATGTTCGAATCGGGTTTTGGACGACCCGAGAGCGTTTCAGCGGTTAATAGTAAAAGTTGACTATTTGAAGGTTTTACAGTTCTTTAAATTTGGTTTGGAGTAGGTTATGGTGTTATCGAGCTACGTTTGCAATTTTGAGCGTGGGCATAGTTCCATATGGCAATTTACGACTTGCACGCAAATTTTGGGGTCATTCCGAGTAGTTTAATTATGTTTCGGCGCGCTCGGAATAAGTTGAAGAACTTGAAGTTCCTAAGTTGATTCAATTTGGTTTGAGGTGTGATTCTTAGTTTTGATGTTGTTTTATGCTTTTCGAGGATTCGAGCGAGTTTGTTTTATGATTTCAAACTTTTTGGTATATTTGGGCGGGTCCCTGGATGTCAATCGGACTAGGCACAGACGAAGTTTGGACTAAGGAGCAGCAACTGAAGCACCGGGCTTCTGGTGTAACTGCACATGCGGAGGGCTAGCCGCAGATGCGAGCTTGCAGAAGCGAGAAAGAAGCTGCAGAAGCAGCCCAGGAAGATCAGCCCAGGAACCGCAGATGCGGGTGGGCATGTGCACCTGTGAACGCGCAGGTGCGAGGACAAAATCGCAGGAGCGGCCTAAGCCACAGGTGCGGCATGTGAATCATAGGTTTGAGGACGAACGTTTGCTTAAGAAGTGGAGAATGTAATGACACGATCGGTCATTTTGCCTTATAGATCACTGTTCTCCTAAATAAAACTTCCCGTAGGTACTTTTACTGTTTTATGATTTGCGGGGATGGTTAGTTTGGGATTTGGAAGGGTTCGGCTTGAAATCGGAACACTTGGTTCCTTAATATTGGCTAAATAAGGCTAAGTTTGACTTTGGTCAATGTTTTGTATATACGACCCCAGAATCGGAATTTGACAGTTCCAATAGGTTCGTATGATGATTTTGGATATCGGTGTATGTTTGAATCGGGTTTTGGATGACCCGGGAGCGTTTCAGCGCTTAATGTTAAAAGTTGACTATTTGAAGGTTTTAAAGTTCTTTAAATTTAGTTTGGAGTAGGTTATGGTGTTATCGAGATATATTTGGAATTTCGAGTGTGGGAGTAGTTCCGTATGGCGATTTAAGACTTGCACGCAAAATTTGGGGTCATTCCGAGTAGTTTAAGTATGTTTCGGCGTGCTCGGAATAAGTTGAAGAACTTGAAGTTCCTAAGTTGATTCAATTTGGTTTGAGGTGTGATTCTTAGTTTTGATGTTGTTTATGTGTTCCGAGGATTTGAGCGAGTTTGTTTTATGATTTCAAACTTTTTGGTATATTTGGGCGGGGCCCCGGGTGTCAATCGGACTAGGCACAGACCAAGTTTGGACTTAGGAGCAGCAACTGAAGCACCGGGCTTCTGGTGTAACCGCACCTGCGGAGGGCTAGCCGCAGATGCGAGCTTGCAGAAGCGAGAAAGAAGCTGCAAAAGCAGCCCAGGAACCGCAGATGCGGGTGGGCATGTGCACCTGTGAACGCGCAGGTGCGATGGACAAAATCGCAGGAGCGGCCTAAGCCACAGGTGCGGCATGCGAATCATAGGAGCGGACCCGCAGAAACGGGCTAGAGTCTGCAAAAGTGGAAGTAGGCCACTGGGCAAGGTTTGCATCTGCGATGACTTTTTCGTAGATGCGGAGTCGCAGAAGCGGCCAACCCTCCGCAGGTGCAAAAATCGCAGAAGGTAGAACCTCATTTAAGACGGGACTCAGGCATTTTGAGATCATTTATCTCATTCCTTGGGCGGTTTTTGGAGCTCTTAGAGAGGGGTTTTCACCTAACACTTTGAGGTAAGTAATTTCTACACAATGAGTTAAATACATAGATTATGGGTAGATTTAACATGAAAAATTTGGGAAATCATGGGTTTAGATGAAAATCCTAGGTTTTTGATAAAAATGAGATATAACCACAAAAATGGTTGTGGAATTTAGTGAAAATGATATATTTGAGTTCGTGAGGTTATATGTAACAACTTTCTTAAAAATTTCCGGAATCCGGGCACATGGGCCTGAGGAGGAATTTTAGGGATGTTTCAATTGGGGTTGGGTAATCACTCTAATGGTTAGAATATGAACTTTCAAACATATATTGATCGATTTTCCCCACATTTGACTAGTTTCGAGTTGTTTGGCACCGATTTAGGGTTTAAAGCACAGCTGTTGTAACGACTCGGCCGGTCGTTTCGAGAGTTATAACCCCGTTTCCCCCATTTCTGCTTTATTTTGTGCTTTTCAGCTATATTATGGTAAACCGGGTTAGTTGGTTCGGGTCCGGAGTGGTTTCGGGGTGGATTGAAATACTTAGTCTCTAAAGTAGAAGCTTAAGTTGGAGAAGTCAACCGGAATTTGACTTCTGTATAAACGATCCTGGATTTGAATTTTTATGGTTTCGTTAGCTCCGTTAGGTGATTTTGGACTTAGGAGTGCGTCAGGAATGTGATTTGGAGGTCCGTAGTGGAATTAGGCTTGAATTGGCAAAAGTTGAAAATTATAGCCTCTCGAAGATAAGTACATACGTCTCCATACCGATCTGCAAGACTCTATTAGGTCTGCTCATAACTTGTGAGACCTACGTGAACCTAGTATTCTGATACCATGTTTTCATGACCCAATTTCACCTATAGGCCGTGATGGCGCCCAACACTACAGCTAGGCAAGCCAACGAGTAATTTAAAACCATATTATATTATTTAAAATTAACCGAGTATTTAAACTTTTCTTACTTGCAAGATTTAAAACAATATGAAAAGATCTGGTAAATTAAAATAACCAAGAAAATAATTAAATCAAAACATTCTACTAGTGGTTGTGCCAAGACCTGGTGTCACAAGTGTATGCACATCTAGTAGTTATACAAAAATTATAAATACTGTCTAGAATGAAATAGACTGAATAAAAATTCAGGAAGAGGCACTAGTTGCTGTAGAACGGCTTAGAAAGCAGCTCACCACTAAGCCTCCGGATAATGCGGGTGCGCACCGATAGGTCTAATGATGGCACTTGTCTCAGGTCCTGCACAAAAAGTGCAGCAAGTATAGCATGAGTACGTAAACAACGTGTACCCAGTAAGTATCAAGCCTAATATCGAAGAGGTAGGGATGAGATGGCCGACTTTGACACTCACTCTGGGTCAATAATAATAATTGAAATAAAACTAGAATATCTAAATCAACATGATTCACAGAGTTAACAATAATTTATTTAACCAGCAGAAATAATTAAGTTCTTTCAAATGCAATGATTTCTAAACTATTAATTAAATTCACAAACTGGAATTTGAAATGCCAAGGTATCGTATAATTATTATTAGGCACGATTTCTGCTGAGGTCATACGACCCGATCTAGAATATCGTGTACACTACCGAGGGACGTGTGACGCGATCCATAGATGCATCTATCCAGTCGGAGCGGATAGTTCAGATGTTGGAGGACATGCTCAGAGCATGTGTGATTGACTTAGGAGGGCAGTGAGATCGGTTCTTGCCTTTGGCCAAGTTTGCTTACAACAACAGTTATCAGTCCAACATCGAGATGGATCCATTTAAGGCTTTATATGGTTGGAGATGTCGTTCTCCCATCGGATGGTTTGGGCCCGACGAGGCTAAGTTCTATGGTACTGATCTGGTGAAGGATGCCTTGGAAAATGTAAAGTTGATTCAGGAGCGTCTTCGCACGGCACAGTCCAGACAGAAGAGTTACGCGGATCAGAAGGCACGTGATTTATCATTTATGGTGGGCGAGAAGGTTCTCTTGAAAGTCTCGCCAATGAAGAGAATCATGAGGTTAGGGAAGAAGGGCAAGTTGAGCCCAAGGTTTATAGGCCCATTTGAGGTGTTGATATGAGTTGGGGATGTTGCTTATGAGCTTGCTTTGCCTCCCAGTCTATCTGGAGTTCATACGATTTTCCACGTGTCTATGCTCCGGAGGTATCATGCCGATGGGGCACATGTGATAGACTACATCACTGTTCAGTTAGATGAGAGCCTGGGTTATGACGAGGAGCCAGTTGCCATTATTGATAGGCAGGTTTGCTAGTTGAGGTCCAAGAGGATCTCCACGGTAAAGGTTCAGTGGAGGGGCCAACCAGTCAAGGAGGCGATTTGGAGTCCGAGGAGGATATGCGGAACAAATATCCATACTTGTTCAGCACTCCTGGTATGATTCTAAACCCGTTTGAGGACGAACGTTTGCTTAAGAAGTGGAGAATGTAACGACCCGACCAGTCGTTTTGCCTTATAGATCCCCTTTCCCCTAAATAAAACTCCCCGTAGGTGCTTTTACTGTTTTATGATTTACGGGGATGGTTAGTTCAGGATTTGGAAGGGTTCGGGTTGAAATCGGAACGCTTGGTTCCTTAATGTTGGCTAAATAAGGCTAAGTTTGACTTTGGTCAATGTTTTGTATAAACGACCCCGGAATCAGAATTTGACGGTTTCAATAGGTTTGTATGATGATTTTGGATATCGGTGTATGTTTGAATCGGGTTTTGGATGACCCGGGAGCGTTTCAGCGCTTAATGGTAAAAGTTGACTATTTGAAGGTTTTAAAGTTCTTTAAATTTGGTTTGGAGTAGGTTATGGTGTTATCGAGATACGTTTGGAATTTCGAGCATGAGAGTAGTTCCGTATGGCGATTTAAGACTTGCACGCAAAATTTGGGGTCATTCCGAGTAGTTTAAGTATGTTTCAGCGCGCTCGGAATAAGTTGAAGAACTTGAAGTTCCTAAGTTGATTCAATTTGGTTTGAGGTGTGATTCTTAGTTTTGATGTTGTTTATGTGTTCTGAGGATTTGAGCGAGTTTGTTTTATGATTTCAAACTTTTTGGTATATTCGGGCGGGGCCCCGGGTGTCAATCAGACTAGGCACAGACCAAGTTTGGACTTAGGAGCAGCAACTGAAGCACCAGGCTTCTGGTGTAACCGCACCTGCGGAGGGCTAGCCACAGATGCAAGCTCGCAAAGGCGAGAAAGAAGCTGCATAAGCAGCCCAGGAAGATCAGCCTAGGAACCACAGATGTGGGTAGGTGTGTGCACCTGTGAACGTGCAAGTGCGATGGACGAAACCGCAGGAGCGGCCTAAGCCGCAGGTGCGGCATGTGAATCGCAGGAGCGGACCCGCAGAAGTGGGCTAGAGGTATGCAGAAGCGAAAGTAGGCCATTGGACAAGGTTCGCATCTGCGATGACTTTTTCGCAAATGCGGAGTCGCATAAGCGGCCAACCCTTCACATGTGCAAAAATCGCAGAAGGCAGAACCTCATTTAAGACAAGACTTAGGCATTTTGAGCTCATTTATCTCATTCCTTGGGCGATTTTTGGAGCTCTTAGAGAGGGGTTTTCACCTAACACTTTGAGGCAAGTAATTTCTACACAATGAGTTAAACACATAGATTATGGGTAGATTTAACATGAAAAGTTTGGGAAATCATGGGTTTAGATGAAAATCCTAGGTTTTTGATAAAAATGAGATATAACCATGAAAATGGTTGTGGAATTTAGTGAAAATTATATATATTTGAGTTTGTGAGGTTATATGTAACAACTTTCTTCAAAACTTTTCAGAATCCGGGCACGTGGGCCCGAGGATGAATTTTAGGGATCTTTCAATTGGGGTGGGGTAATCACTCTAGTGGTTAGAATATGAACTTTCAAACATATATTGATCGATTTTCTCCACATTTGACTAGTTTCGAGTTGTTTGGTACCGATTTAGGGTTTAAAGCACAACTATTGTAACGACGAGGCCGGTCATTTCCAGAGTTATAGCCTTGTTTCCACCATTTCTGCTTCCTTTTGTGCTTTTCAGCTATATTATGATATACCGTGTTAGTTGGTTTGGGTCCGGAATTGTTTCGGGGTAGATTGAGACACTTAGTCTCTAAAGTAGAAGCTTAAGTTGAAAAAGTCAACTGGATTTTGACTTATGTATAAACGATCTCGGATTTGAATTTTTATGGTTCCGTTAGGTATTTTGGACTTAGGAGTGCGTCTGGAATGTGATTTGAAGGTCCGTAGTGGAATTAGTCTTAAATTGGCAAAAGTTGGAAATTTGGCGATTTTGGTCGGGAGTGAAAAATTTGATATCGGAGTCGGAATGGATTTCCGGAAGTTGGAGTAGGTTCGTGGTGTCATTTTGTGATGTGTGTATAAAATATGAGGTCATTCGGACGTGGTTTGATAGGTTTCGTTGTCATTTGCGGAATTTGGGAAGTAAGAAGTTCTTAGGTTGAATCCCAAGGTAATTTGGTGTTTTGATGTTGTTTTGAGTGATTTGATGATTTGTTTAAGTTTGTATGTTGATATATGACTTGTTGGTATGTTTGGTTGAGGTCCTGATGGGCTCGGGGTGAGTTCGGGTGGTTAACGGATTGTTTGAAATTGGAAAAATGTAGCTGAAGCTGCTGCTACTACTATTTCCGCACCTGCGGAGGGGGAGCCACAGGTGCGAGGTCGCTAGTGCGCTTGGTAAGCCGCAGATGCGGATATGGAGGAACTGGGCTGGAACCGCAGGTGCGTAGAAGTGGTCGCATTTGCGAGCCTGAGTCGCAGATGCGTAAGTGAGGAGTTTGGCTGTTTTCGCAGAAGCGGAGGGAAATATGCCGGTGCGCGTCCGCAGGTGCGGGGCCAGTGCGTTAAGTGAATTTCCGCAGAAGCGGAGTTCCCAATCGCAGAAGCGGCTCCGCAGGTGCGGATATTGGACCGCATGTGCGGTTTTGCTGGGCAGAAAGTATAAAAAGAGGACTTCGGGATTTTTGCTCATTTCCACCATTTTCAATTCGGACTTTGGAGCTTTTGGAGTGATATTTGAAGGGGATTCAAGGGTATTCACTGAGGTAAGTTGCTTAAGCTCTATTATCATTAGCTATGGCATTTTTCGTTAATTTCTTACCTAATTAGTAGGATTTTTAAAGTGAAATAGGTGGTTAGGGCTTGGGATTTTGGAGAGAGTAATTTGGGGATTTGAGGGACCAAATGAGGTCGGATTTTGATGAATTTAGTATGGGTAGACTCGGGAGTGAATGGGCTTTCGGGTTTTGTGACTTTTGTCGGATTTTGAAATGTGGGCCTGGGGCCCGGGTTTGAGTGAATTTCGGGATTTAGCTTATAATTTGGTATTTTCCTTGCGGGATTAATTCTTTAGCTCATATTGATCATATTTTATTTCTTGTGGCTAGATTCGGGTCATTTGGAGGCCGGTTCGATAGGAAAGAGTATTCCAGAGTAGGATTTCTATATTGTTGAGGTAAGTAACAATTTTAAATCTGGTCTTGAGGGTATGAAACCCGGACTTTGGTATAATGTGACTATTTGAAGGTGGCACCCATGCTAGGTGACGGGCGTATGGATGTATGCCGTGAGGATTTAGACTTGGTCCGTCCCGGGAGACTGTGAAGTCTAATTGCCTTTATTTGTGTTTATATGCATTCCTGTCTACTACAACTTGACTGCCTTTCATGTTAGAAATCATGCTTAGGCTATATTCTTGCACCTGGTAGTTATATTCAGTCATAGTGATTCTTGTACATGTTTACCTCAGTCTCTGCTATTTTCCCTGATAATATATTGTACCACTTTGATTTGGGCTGTTTTTCCTTTCTTTATTGAGAGCTACGAGACTAGAGAGGTTCATGACTGAGTAAGGCCGAGGGCCTGGTTGTGAGGTATTGTTATATGGCACGTGAGTTATCCGTGCGGATCCTTATGTTTATACTATGGCACATGAGTTGTCCGTGCAACACATGAGTTGTCCGTGCAGATCCAGATATGATATTATAGCACGTGAGTTATCCGTGCAGCACGTGAGTTATCCGTGCGGATTATAGCGCTTGGGCTATAGGAGCCTCTCATGAGTCTGAACACCCCCAGTAAGCCGATGTACCTATTGAGCGTGTGCATTGAGGGCTGAGAGTTGAGTGTCGAGTTATTGAGGGTTTGAGTGACATGTCTGTGAGGTTTCATCTATTTCACTTTGTTGCTGCATTTAGCTGAAAATTGTCTGGCTGGAATTGGTAATTATGCAACTGATTTTTTACTCATGTTTACTCTTAACTGTGAAAATTATCATCTGAATTGTTCCGTATATCTCGTCACTACTTCTCGATTCGTTATTTATTTATGTTACTTGCTGAGTTGGTTGTACTCATACTACACCCTGCACTATATGTGCAGATCCAGGTGTGTCTGAGCACGGAGATTGTTGAGTCTAGGCCTGGTTAAGTTTCAGAGACTGCAAGGTAGCTGCCAGCGTCCGTAAGACCTTGTTAATCTTTCCACATTTCTTGCCATTTTGTACTGATATTTAGACATGGGCTGTAATAGTTTTAAATACTTAGACGCTCATGACTTGGTGACACCCCGATGTTTGAGGCTCGTTTTTCCGCACTTTATTCCAAATTGGAGTTTAACTTTGATTTTATGAAAAATTCCTGATATGGAAAGCTTTACTTTACTTTTATATTTAGTTTGGAAGTAGTTTTGGAAAGGTCGGCTTGCCTAGCACCACCGATAGGTGTCATCACGACACGTTAGGTTTTAGGGTCGTGACAGCTGTGGACCGGAAAGTAAGCTTTGAGACAAGGTAAGTCTCTTGTCTAACCTTGTAAGAGGGAATTCACCCCATAGGTGATTTAAATTATTATTATTTTCTTCTAATTGTGGGGGCTACGTACGCACGAGGTGAGGAGAGTCCATGCGTAGCTACTATTCATGCTAATGTCCGGGTAGTCTAGGACCCAAATCATGGATTACTTGAAATGCTGGCATCCTACTTGTTAATTAAAATGCCTAAATTACTTAGAGCTTGTGGATTAAATTGTGGAAGACCATTAATGGAATTTGTGGTACTTTGCGTATTAGCCTTTAATAACGATTGAGTCAAATGCTTATAAATTATCCTCTCTTCTTGTGGAGCGGGCCGAATGCCTCGGCGTAGATAGATGCATCTATGGTTTATGCCGCTCGACCCTCGGTAGTGTACACATTATTCTGGATCGGGCCCTACGACCTAGGCATAAATCGTGCTTAATAATACTTGGTGCCTAACCTTACCTTATATTTTGTTGTGGTTTGAAAGGTTACGATTTGTAAAGAAAGTAATCTATCCGGGATTTTGTTTAGAATCGTGGAAGAACTATTTGCTTCTGCTTATTGACGAGTTATTATTATTATATACATTACTCATGTTATTTAGAAATTCCTTTATTCATATTGTTAGCCCATACTAAGTGTTAAAGTCGACCCCTCGTCACTACTTCTTCGAGGTTAGACTTGATACTTACTGGGTACATATTGCTTATATATTCACGCTACACTTCTGCACTAACCGTGCAGGATCTGAGGCAAGTGCATCTGGCGGTCCTACCGGTGCGCATCCCAGATATCCCGAGGCCTAGTAGTGAGCTGCTTCCCGAGCCGTTCTGCAGTCCCTAGAGTCTCTCTTTTATATTTATATTTTGTCTACACTACTTCGGACAGTAGCTGGAGTTTTGTATATTCTACTAGTTGCTCATAAACTTATGACGCCAGCTCTTGGAAATTACGCTAGTAGACACATGTTGATTTTGGTTATCTATTTTTCTCTCATTTACTCTTAAATTGTATATTACTCACTTTTATGAAATTTTTCGCTTCCTATTTGTTCAATAAATAAAAAAATCAACTATTTCTAAATTGTTAAAAGAAACAATCACGTGATTAGTTCACTATAGGCTTGACTAGCGGTTACGTTGGGTGCCATCACGGCCTACAGGAAAAATTGGGTCGTGATAAAACCAGCAGTTAAAAATAGCCTAAAAATGGTCCGAAACCATTCCGAAACTCACCCGAGCCCCTCAGGACCCCGTCCGAACATACCAACAAGTCTCAAAACATATTACGGACTTGTCAAGGCCTCAAATCACATCAAACAACACCAAAACAATGAATCGCACCTCGAATCAAACTTATGAGTTTATGAAAATTTTCAAATTCTATATCTTGTGTCGAAACGTATTAAATCAATCCGGAATGACTTCAAATTTTGCATGCAAGTAATAAATGACATAATGGAGCTGTTCCAATTTTCAGAATTGAATTCCGACCCCTATATCAATAAAGTCAACTTCCGATTAAACTTTCTAAAAATCTTTCATTTTTCAACTTTCGCCATTTCAAGCCAAAATCAATTACAGACTTCCAAATAAATATCTGGACACACTCCTAAGTCCAAAATCACCATACGAAGCTATTGACATCATCAAAATTCTATTCCGGAGTCGTTTGCTCAAAAGTCAAACTGCGGTCAACTCTTTTCATTTAAGCTTCAAAAATAAGAATTGTTCTTTAAATTTAGTTCTGTATCATCCGAACACCAAACTCGACCATAGAAGCAAGTCATAATGCACATTACAAAGCTGTTCGGGACCTTAAGCTACTGAAGGGGACGTAAATTCTCAAACGACAAGTCGGGTCATTACAGTCACCCCAACCACCATTGAATTAAAAACGAATTAAAATTATTAAGAAATAATTTCTAGAAAATAGAAAAACGTTCAAAACACAATCCAAACGACCTCAAAACGTCGACACACAACATGATTCACTGCAATGCAGTGCGTTTTTCTCACCATGTCATTTTCGATGGATTCACCAAATGTTGGCTCAATCGGAGTCCGTCAAGTTCGTTGACCTCCGAAAACACTGACAATTCGGTCAAAATCGGGTTTTGCGTTTTTCTAGGGTTTACCCAAAAAATCCAGATCATCCCAATCAAATATAAATAAAAAACAGATATCTTATGATTACAAGAATAATCCAAATTTTTTGCACAGTTAATTCACAAAACAGCAATGCAGTTTTTCAGAAAACAACATATACATCTAATTCAAAAACGCACATAAACGCGATATTCTTGTTTCATGAAAAACCTAGTTATCTAATTAGATGTGAGTGAGCTCTGATACCAATTGATGGATTATTATAAGCAACAGAAGAAATTCCAATAATAAAATCACATGTAATCTAGACAACTAGTATAAACGAAATTTCACGGGTTACCTCTTGAAGCGTGAACAAAGCTCCATTACGCGAGCCTCCAATTCCACAACAACTCAATAAAATCTCCACCACCCGCACGATCACGATCTCCGAACGTTACACGGTCTTCTACTGTATTACCCAAATAATATTCGAAAATAGTAATTTCGTGTGGGCAAAATTTTCTAGGAAAATAGGCTCAAAATTTCGGCCACCTTGTTCTCCCCCTCTAGGTGGAAAACCTTATGTATTTATAATAGGTTTTAAGGGGTAAAGCCCTTTTCCAAAACTTGTTAGGTTTTCCTTTCCACCAGAAAAATGATTCCTTTATTTCCTATTATTTAGGCACAATAGGGACCGCAAAATTTAATTAACAAGGCTTCCAATTATGGAATTAATTTCTAATTTTTCAAATTAATATTCACCATAATTAATTACGAATTATTCCACTAAAAATTCGTAACTGCACTCCTTATTCAATTTCGAAATTCATCCATTAAATCTTATTTAACTCCACATGTTAAGATTTAGATACTAATAAATTAAATTAAATTACTGAAAATTTAATTTATTGATTATTTTCTTTAGACTTTCGCTTAACTTATCTCATGTGTCGGATACAAAATCCACCGGCTGGGTTTACACATGAAAACTTAAAAGCTTTCATAAAGGTGTATCATTAATCTCTAAACCGAGACATGGATTCCATCAACTAACTATTACTTCGCCAATGTACATTATTATTATCCAATTTAACAGGCATATTGACCCACGAAAGGATCTCGCCTTTTAATAAATCAAAACAATAATAATATACACAGCTAATAATAATTATATCAAGATTAAGAGTATAAGTATATTTAATGGCTAGAGAGTTTATTTTATTAAGTCAGTATAAAATACTTATTTCTAGTTGATCCGTTCAATACATATAAAATGTACTAGCACAAGAAGTTGGAATTAAACCATCCCCATAATCAAGATAAATTATATTTAATCTTGTGCTACAATCATCCATGATGGTTTGTCCAATTTCATCATTAGATTGTGAACTCAAACTTTATACTTATAAGAACTGATGATTTAATCTTCCGTGTACAAGCTAAACTCTATACACTAAATCATCTACTATATAAGCAAAAGACACAGACTAATATATGATCTATTTAAAATTTTATTAAAACTGAATAAATAATTATTTCATAATAAATACTATATCTAAACCAAACTCATGGTTAATCGTATATATCCCAACAATTTTCTTGATAGATTTCTTGAAATTATTACCTATTAGAGTAGTTTTTGAGATAAAAGCTGGAGTAGGTTGTTTTGGGCCTTGAGCTTAGTTAAGAGGGAAACCTTTTAGCTTCATCTCCTTGTTGGATTGCTCCCTCTTTGCAAGTCTACATACTTTTACTTTGATTATATGCTTTACCACGAATTTACTGAGTTCTTAATCATTTGATGTACTCCATTTGATTTTAGTAGTATCAGGGTAGTAACGCCTTTACCGTAAACTTGAATACAATATCAACGTAGAAGTTAATTGGTTGAAACTGGTAATCACTTTCACTTATCCACTCCTCTCCATAATTTAATTTGAGAAGAAGTTAATTGGTTGCAATTGGTAATTACTTTTGCTTAACCACTCCTCTCCATAATTTAAATTAAAAAGTGTTTTTCTCTCGAAGTTATGGCGCCGCCAGAAAAGCAATAAAGAAGCACTAAAAGCCAGCTACAGGCGCGTAATTAATTAGGCGAGGGCATTTCTGTCCCTCCATTTTTGTCAAGGACTCAAGGTTAAGGGTACGAATACCATACCTGAGGTAGAGGGGGTTGGGATTGTGCGATCCTCTATAGGTAAAATGTCACTGACAATATTAATGTAACGACCCGACCAGTCGTTTTGAGCTCTAGCGCGTCGTTAGGCGGTTTGAGGCCTTGTGTAGCTTCACTTCAGGTATTATGAATTGTACGTGTGGTGGGAATCAAATTTTTGGAAGTTCGGAGTTGAATTGGAAAGAAAATTCTAATTTCGGAAGCTGTAAGTTGGAAGAATCGACTAAGGTTTGACTTTTGAGTAAACGACCTCGGAATAGGGATTTGAAGGTTCCAAAAGGTTCGTATGATGAATTCGGACTTGGGCGTACGTTCGGGTCGAGTATCGGGTGGCTCGGGAATATTTCAGCGCTTATTACCGAAGGTTGGCATTTTGAAGGTTTAAGAATTTCCTAAGTTTCGTTTGAATTGGATTTTGAAGTTATCGACGTCTGTTTGGGATTCCGAGCCTGGAAATAGTTTCGTATGGTGATTTTGGTCTTAGGAGTATGTCCGCACGTTGATTTGGAAGTCTGTAGGTCGTTTCGGCGTCAATTGGCAAAAGTTGGAAATTAGATGATTTTTGGGAAGTTCGATCGGGAGTAGAATTTTCGATATCGGGGTTGGATTCCAATTTCGGAAGTGGGGGTAGGTCCGTAATGTCAATTATGACTTGTGTTAAAAATTCGAGGTCAATCAGACTTGATTTGATAGGTTTCGGCGTCGAATGTAGAAGTTTGAAGTTCTAAAGTTCACTAAGCTTGAATTGGAGTGAGATTCGTGATTTTAGCGTTGTTTGATGTGATTGGAGGCCCGAGCATGTTCGTGTTATGTATTGGGACTGGTTGGTGTGATTGGACGAGGTCCCGGAGGGCCTCGGGTGTGTTTCGGGGGTGGTTTCAAACCATGTTTGGCTGAGCTTTTGTTGCTGGTTTGCTGGTGCTGATTTTGTTCTTTGCAAACGCAAGGGGACTCCCGCATTCGCGGGGAAGGAATTGAGTTGGGGACCTTTTTGTTCTACGCGTTCGCGAAGGGTTGGGCAGTTGTTCTCCGCGTTCGCGAAGGCCCAGTCGTGTTCGCATAGGAGAGGCTGGTTTGGCAAGGGAGATTGGTCTTCGCGTTCGTGTAAGGGCGTCCGCGTTTGCGATGGGCGCGCTAGTGAAGCTTCGCGTTCGTGATACCTATCTCGCGTTCGCGTAGAGCAAACTGGAGGGCAGAAGCTGGTTATACTTTGCGAATGCGAGGGACTTTCCGCAATCGCGAAGAATGTCAGACTGAACAGTGTGGTTTTAAAACGGGATTTTGGCCATTTTCTTTTCATTTCCTCCATGAGAGCTGACCTTGGAATGATTTCTGGGCACCTTTTTCATCGTCAATAATGAGGTAAGTGATTTCTACGTGTTGTGAGTTAAATATACGAATTTAGGCTTGTAAATTCATGGAAATTTGTGAAAGTTTTGAGATTTTAAGAGAACCTAGAAATTGGTATTTTTGGAATTTGACCACGAAATTGGACATGAAATTTGAAATAAGTTACATATTTTAGTTCATGGTGTAATGGGTAAAGTTTACCTTCAAATATTTTCGGAATCCGAGCACGTGGGTCCGAGGGTTGATTTTATAGACTTTTCGAGCGGAGTTGAGAATTGGTTTAAATTGATTAATTATGGGTATTAGAGTATCTTTTGATTGGTTTGCGCATTGTTTGAATAGTTTTGGATCGACGTGCTTTGGTTGGAGGTGTTGGAGGGGCGTTGGAGCCGGTTATGGAACTTCGGAGCGAGGTAAGTCTCCTGTCTAACTCTGTGAGGGAGAAACTACCTCTAGGTGATATTTAGTGTTATGTGCAACTAGTTGTGGGTGCTACGTATGCACAGGGTGATGGGAGTCCGTACGTAGCTGAAGCATGTTTATGTCCGGGTAGACTTAAGACTTTATCATGTATAAGTGAGTTATTTGAACTCGTTCTACTAGCTTAATTAATTAAGGTTACAACTGAATTTGATTTAGAAATAAATATATGTATACTAGGCCCAGCCTTAACACTTTGAGTTGTGGGCAAGTTATTTTAGAACGGTAAAAATTATATTCATTTTGTACCCATGTACGGTATTGTAAACACATGCCTCGTAACTCGGTAACTTCCTTTCTTTTCTTGTGGAACGGGCAGAATGCCTCGGTAATATATAGATGCATCTATGGATCGTGCCGCTCGTACCTCGGCAGTGTACACGTTATTCTGGATCGGGCTGAATGACCTCAGCAATATCATGCATTATATCGTAGTAGCCGAATATTTACGAGCTAATCTTTCCACTGATATCCGACATTTTATGGCATTTCCTATTTATTTGGAATTGACACCGACATGTTCTGAGATACTAAGGAAGAATAAAAGTTTGAGAAAATTTATACTTTAAAGGAAATAATTGAAAAAAATTGTGAAAGTACATACTTACTCCACTACTGCTGTGCACTTCACATTTGTTATGATTTATCACATTATATTATTTGGACTTCTAGTAAGTATCGATGTAGACCCCTCGTCACTACTTCTCCGGGGTTAGGCTAGATACTTACTGGATACGCGTTGATTTACGTACTTATGCTGTACTTCTGCACTAAATGTCTAGGATCTGACATATTCATTGATAATCACCTTGGCGTGTAGGCGCACCAGTTGAGGAGACTTTATGTGAGCTGCATTCTAGGCCACGCATCGTAGTGCACTGAGTCCCCATTGTATTATTTATTTTATTCTGTCTTATTACATCCGGGACATATGTTGGATTTCTATTATATTCCTTAGAAAATGCTCTTGCGCTTGTGACACCGGGTTTTGGGGGTTTCCTTCGGGTTATTCATTATTGTAGTTCATGTAAATATTTTCATTTATTTTGTAAATTCTATTTTTATACTGTCCAATTAAGGAAAATGATGATTTCCAAATACTAAAATGAGTAATTAAATTTGGTAAATCACCGTTGGCTTGCCTGATGGTGGCTTTAGGTGCCATCACGACCTATAGTGAATTTTGGGTCGTGACAGTTTGGTATCTGAGCGTTAGGTTCACTTATGTCTCAATAGTCATGTGCAAGTATAGTAGAGTCTTGCGGATCGGTACGAAGACGTCTGTACTTATCTTTGAAATGCTACAGGGCCGTTAGGAGCACTTCCCTTCTTGATCTCCTCATCATGCGGTTTGATTCCGTTGAGGCTTGTGCCTTTATTTCCTTTCTACTCAATCTTATGCGACGTGAAGCGCTTGTTGTCAATTGAACGTCCAGGAGTTGTATTGGTACTGCAGACGTGGTGCAGGATGTTATTCCCTGCGTGTTCGGGAAGGTTATTATCGTCGCCTTGCGGAAGGATGTTCTTTTTTTCCAGCTCAGTATCCGTTTTTTATATGGTTTCGAGACCGTGCACGGATTGCTATGATGTCTATGCGTTGTTATCGCACGCTGTTGGTGTAATGGTAGTGTAATGACCCGACCGGTGGTTTTGAGCTCCAACGCGTTGTTCAGCAGTTTGAGTCCATGAGCAACTTCACTTCAGGTATTATATGTTGTACGCATAGTCGAAATTGAGATTCAGGGAGTTCGAAGTTGAGTTGGAAAGAGAATTCTCATTTCGGAAGCTTAAAGTTGGAAGAATCTCACTAAGGGTTGATTTTGATTTAACGACCTCAGAATCGGAATTTGAAGGTTCCAACAGGTTCGTATGATGATTTCGGACATGGGCGTATGTTTGGATCAGGTTTTGGATGACCCGGGAGCGTTTCAGTGCCTATTGTGGAAGTTAGCACTTTGGAAGAATTTCATGAATTTGGGGAGGAGGTGAATTTTATGTTATCGATGTCCGTTTGGGATTCCAAGTCTGGGAATAGCGCCGTATGGTGATTCTGGTGTTGGGAGCGCATCCGGAAGTGGATTCGGAAGTCCGTAGGTCATTTTGGAGTCATTTGGCTAAAGTTAGAAATTTGAAGGTTTTTGAGAAGTTTGACCGGGAGTGTACTTTTTGATATCGGGGTCGGATTCCGATTCCGGATATTTGAGTAGGCCCGTAATGTCAAATATGACTTGTGTGCAAAATTTGAGGTCAATCAGACGTAATTTGATAGGTTTCGGCATCGAATGTAGAAGTTTGAGGTTTTAGAGTTCATAAAGCTTGAATTGAGTTGCGATTCGTGATTTTGACGTTGTTTAATGTGATTTGAAGGCTCGACTAAGTTTGTAATGTATTTTGGAACTGGTTGGTGTGATTGGATGGAGTCCCGGGGTCCTCGGGTGGATTTCGGGTGGTTAACAGATCGAATTTGGAATTTGAAGAAGAGTTGAGGCAACTGATATCTGGTGTACCCGCACCTGCGAGGATTTGGCCGCAGGTGCGGAGGGCGCGGAAATGACTTTTGGAGTTGCAGTTGTGGAGCTTTTGGCTGTATTTGCGCAAGCGCAGAAGCAAAAAAATGCATCGCAGGAGCGGAAGAAGGCACATAAGCGTAAGATGTTTCGCACCTGCGAAGCCGCAGGTGCGAATGTCGGGGCTGGGCAATATGTTCTTTAAAAACGAGGGCTTGGCTCATTTGCTCCTCATTTTCTCCATGAGAGCCGGTCTTGGAGCGAGTTTGGAGCTCATTCTTGGTCATCAATGCCAAGGTAAGTGATTCCCACTTATTATAAGTTAAATACATGGTTTGTATAAGGATTTAAACATGGAAATTAGTATAAATTGTGGGGGGTTTTGGTAGAAAACCTAGAATTTGGTATTTTTGATTTTGACCACGAATTTGGGCATGGAATTGGGAATAAATCATATATTTGAGTTCATAAGGTTATGGGTAATGATTATCTTCAACAATATTTGGAATCCGGGCACGTGGGCCCGAGGGAGATTTTTATCGACTTTTCGATCGGGGTTGGAAATTGCTATAAATTGGATTATAATGAGTATTCAAGTGTATGTTAATGAGTTTGCATAATTATTGGCTAGTTTTGGAGCGTTGTGCATCGATTCGAGTTGTTTGAAGGGCTCGGAAGCCGGTTATGGAACTACGGAGCGAGGTAAGTCTCCTTTCTAACCTTGTAAGGGGGAATTAACCCCATAGGTGAATTAAATTAATGTGTGCTTCTATTTGTGGGGGGGGGGAGGCTATGTACGCATGAGGGGACGAGAATCCGTACGTAGCTACTAGCCATGCCTACGTCCGGGTAGTTTTAGGCTCACATCATGCCTTGTTGATATTGTTATTGATTTATATTTAGTGTTTGTCTTGAGAGGGAGCGAGATTGAGTCTGCTTATTAAATGTTTTGAAAGGAGTTGAAATTGAAGAACTTAAGATTTAAAAGGTTTCATTTGAACTTCGTAATTTCGAAAATGAATTGGGGAATAATATAATAGCTGAAGAAATCTATGTGTAACCGCGTCGCATGTATGTTTCGCGAGCGGGGTAATTTACTTAAAATAAAAAAAAGCTACAAGCTGAATTTCCCTTATTTTGAAAAGAATCAAGAAAAAGATATGATTTGAATGCTAAATTTATATTTGACCGCGTCGCAGGTATGATTCGCGAGCGGGGTAATTCCTTAAATTTACATTTGACCATGTCGCACGTAGGATTCCCGAGCGGGGTAATAGATGCATCTATGGTTAACGCCATTCGACCCTATGGCAGTGCACAATTTAAATATTTGTTGGACCGGGACGTACGACCTCGGCATGATTTGCGCATGCTTGTATTGCTTGCCTTGAAATTTATAAATAATGATATTGCCTCCTCGGCCTGAGTTAAATTGTTAAATAATGGGAGACAAATTTGGAGATTTCTTAATTATAAATGAACTGCTTACTTACTTCAAAATATTGAGCTTGCAACCGTTCATATAATCCATATTTAATTATATCATTGATATCCTATTTATAGCCCATAGTAAGTATCGAAGTCGACCCCTCGTCACTACTTCTTCGGTGTTAGGCGGGATACTTACTGGGTACGCNATCCATATTTAATTATATCATTGATATCCTATTTATAGCCCATAGTAAGTATCGAAGTCGACCCCTCGTCACTACTTCTTCGGTGTTAGGCGGGATACTTACTGAGTACGCATTGATTTACGTACTCATACTACACTTGCTGCACATTTTTGTGCAGGTACACATATGTTTAGCGGCCTTGTGGGCGCAGAGGCGCGATTATGGCGGGGACTTAGGTGAGATGCATTCTATACGATGCTCCACAACCAACAGAGTCTCCTTCAGAGTATTGTATTTTCTTTCCTATCCAAATTTGTATTACGGACAGTTATTGTATGTTATTTTAAATTCCTAGAAAATGGCTCATGTACTTGTGACACCGGGTTCTGGGATGATTATGGGACGTTCAAATATTGAAATTGGAAAATATTGTTATTTATTCTGTAAATTCATCTTTTACTAGATAAATTGAAGTAAATTTACGATTTCAAAAATATTAAAATGAGAATTTAATTAACTATTTAGTGTTGGCTTGCGTGACAGTGGTGTCCGGCGCCATCACGACCTTTAACGAATTTTGGGTCGTGACAACATGGTATCAGAGTGCTAGGTTCACTTAGGTCTCACGAGTTATGGGTGAGTCTAGTAGAGTCTTGCAGATCGGTACAAAGACGTCTGTACTTATCTTCGAGAGGCTATAGAGCTATTAGGAGCACTTCCCTTCTTGATTCCTCATCGTTCGATTTGATTCCATTGAGGCTTATGCCTTCATTTCTTTCCCATTCAATCTTATGCGACGTGAAGCGCTGGTTATAAATCGGGAATTGAGGAATTGTAATGGTACTACAGACGTGGTGTGGGATGTTTGTCCCTGCGTAGTTGATTGGGCTATTGTCGTCACATTGTGGAAGGATATTCTGTCATTTCAGCTCAGTAGCTGTACTTCTGAGAGCTTTGAGGCTATGCACAGGTTGCTATGATGCTCATGATTTGTTATCGCACAGTATTGATGTGAAGGTAGGATGCTTGCTTATGTCTCGGGGCAGTGAATGACTTGAAAGGAGGTTACTCAGTGCATGATTCAAATTCGGTATTTTACTTCCGACGAAGGAAAGGCAATCGAACTACGAATATTCAGACTTGGGTTGATGGAGTAGCGGGACTCAATATTTTCGAGCGTGGTGGAATCTTTGCCTGTGACGTGACATCATCAACCTAGATTGGTTTTGATGTGTTAAGTTTGTCGGTGTTATGGTTTCCTTAAATTCGCCTTGGGGTAGGGTATTATAAATGGTGCCGAGAAAGNAAGGGTTACTCAGTGCATGATTCAGAGATTCGGTATTTTACTTCTGAGGAAGTAAAGGAAATCGAACTAAGAATGTTCAGACTTGGGTTAATGGAGTAGCGAGACTCGATATTTTCGAGCGTGGTGGAATCTTCGCTTGTGATGTGGTGTCATCGTCCTCGATTGGTTATGATGTGTTAAGTTCGCCGATGTTATAGTTTCCTTCAATTCGCCTTGGGGCAGAGTATTATAAATGGTGCCGGGAAAGCGGCTGGCTGAGGTCGCAGTGTGCAGTGGGTCAGGATCAAATCGGCATTCCTGGTACTGATGGCTCGAGAAAGATGATTTGCGGAAAGGTTTAAAGTTGGTAGCGATCTATCGGTTCCAGTGCTACAAAGGTAGATTTTGATTTAAGGCAACAACTGGGTAGCAAAGGATGAGGAAGGGCGTGTGGAAGGTGCCTTGCGGTGGATAAACTTATATAGGCCAAATGTGAAAAACATGAGTCGGGTAGTTACTTAAAGGGGTGAGTTTGACCAAAGTGGGAGAGTGGCAGAGTAGCAGGTGGGTTCTGTGATAGGTGTCACGACCCAAAATCCCACCACAGGAGTCGTGATGGCACCTAGTCTCTAAGACTAGGTAAGCCGAAATAATTACAATATACAACCTCCCAAGACTGGTAGTACTGAGTCACGAACTCTAATTGAATACATAGAATGATAACGAGGACCGAATATACAATACTGTTTGATTACAAGTTAACAGTACAATGAAATGAAAAGACTCCAAGGGACTGCGACGATCAAGAAGCTCTACCTTGAATTCTTACGGTCCCGCTTTAATTCTGCTCAAGTCCGATATCTCCAATACCTGGCTCTGCACAAAAATGTGCAGAAGTGTAGTATGAGTACACCACGGTCGGTACCCAGTAAGTATCAAGACTAACCTCAGTGGAGTAGAGACGAGGTACAGTCACGACACTCACTAGTCTAATATCCTGTGGAATATAATATACAAGATAGAAGGAAACAGATAACAATAA
Source organism: Nicotiana otophora (assembly GCA_000715115.1). Lineage (NCBI taxonomy): Eukaryota > Viridiplantae > Streptophyta > Magnoliopsida > Solanales > Solanaceae > Nicotiana > Nicotiana otophora. The sequence goes on from AWOL01S0032484.1 coordinate 138,321, forward strand.
GGACATCATAAAACAACCAGTGGTATGCACAACAAGACAACAAACACCATTTAATATCGTTTAGCAAATAATAAATACAAGTGCACCCAATTAAATCAAATTCTTCAAATAAATATCCTTCACATATAATTCTACCAAATAACTCTCTTTCAAATATAAATTTCCTCAAATAAATATCTTTCAAATATAATTCTTTCATGTAATACTTTCTAAATAAAAATCCTTCCAAATAAATATTTTGAATATAATTCTTCAATTAAAAAGTCACCATGTGACACCTCATTTCATAATCATAAAAATACGGGTCTCAGACCATTTTCATATTTTTCATAAACATAGGTCTCAACCCATTTTTCATATCTCCACGGCACTTCGTGCCCATAATTAAATCATCATAGTTTCCTGGCACCTCGTGCCCTCATTTCATATCATAACTGCATGGACAATTCACATGCAAATATCCTCAATGTATATAAGATCCACATGATCAATTTATTTCCATTAAAGTGAGTTTAGAATTTTTAAATCAAGTAAGAAATCAATAAAGAATTGAATTTATTTTTAGAAATCATTTGGGTGAAGAAAATAACATTGCACTTAAATTAAAGCATCTGATAAACTACTGGTTTGGTTGTAAAACTATTTAATTTAAAATATAATAATAATTTATTTTATTTAAATCAACTTAATCATCGAAAATCAGTAAGAAAATCTAGAAATATACTTCTTTAGAGTCTCATGCTAAAAAGCCAAAGCCAACACAATACAACTAGGAGCACAAAATATATAATAATAAAGCCAACTAGTATATCACGGAAGAACACAAGAATTTACATATTAAATGAAACAAAATCACACAAGGCAAGAACATAAATAAAGAAATATCAACAGGGCACTCCCGAGGTACCGCCTTGTAGTCCCAAATCATAAATAAATTCACAATATCTCATTTCTTAAATTACCGCGGGAGCCTTCACATTTAATTTTAAATAAGTTATTTTTTCCGAAATAGCATCCCGCGTTTTAGCCATCCTTATCACACCGCATGACTTCTAGTAGTTCCCCTACTAGCCACGCGTTTCAAGCCACCCTTATCTCACCGCATGCGTTTCAACACCTTGACCTTATATCATTGCATGACTTCTAGTAGTTCCCCTATTAGCCATACGTTTCAAAACACCCTTATCTCACCGCATGCGTATCAATATCACAATATCTTACAAATCGCACCTCAAGTGCCTATATATAACAGCATAATACAACTTGCACCTCGAGTGCCCAAATATTACAACATTTCACAATTTGCACATCAAGTGCTCAAATCTTACAACAAATCACAGATTGCACATCAAGTACTCAAATCTTACAACATATCACAAATTGCACATCAAGTGCTCAAATCTTATAACATATCCCAAATTGCACATCAAGTGCTCAAATCTTACAACATATCACAAATTACACATCAAGTGCTGAAATCTTACAACATATCACAAATTGCATATCAAGTGCTCAAATCTTATAACATATCATAAATTGCACATCAAGTGCTCAAATCTTATAACATATCATAAATTGCACATCAAGTGCTCAAATCTTATAATATATCACAAATTACACATCAAGTGCTCAAATATTATAACTTGCCACATAAATCAACAATACATTATTTTTCACAATAAGGAGCCCATGGCTCGACCATAATGTGCACAAAATCTTAACAAAAATATTCGGAAGTGAACACTCAATGAAATAATATTTCACATAAAATCAAGGTGGCAATCACACCAAATCATCGTATAAAATAATTTTAACAAACAAGGATCTAGGCATAACAAATAGAGGATTTAATAAGTGTCAATAATTTCCAATTTAATACCTAAGGGCATTTAATGATTTTAATCAACAAAATTTGCACATATAAACCAAGTACGTACTCGTCACGTTGCGTACATGGTTTTCAATTACACAATTTGCACATAATACTCAATGCCTAAGGGGTATTTTTCCCACTCGAGGTTAGGCAAGACACTTACCTTTTTGAAGTTATGCCGATATTCCAAAATCGCCTTCTTGCTTGAATTGACCTTCGGACCGCTCAAATCTATCCAAATTAATTGTATAACTTCATTAAAATTCATCGGAAATAATTCTGGATAATAATACGTCAACTTAAAAAGTTATTCAAAAAAGTCAACAAAAGTCAACGCGGGGCTCGCCCCTCGGAACCCGACATAATTTTCATACCAATTTTATCGAATTACAATAAAAACTCGACCTCCAAATCTTAAATTTTCGTTTTTGGAAGATTTTACAAAAATCTTGATTTCTTCCATTAAAATTCGAATTAAACGATGAATATAATCATAGATTCATGAAATATAAACACTTTAGGATATAGAACACTTACCCCAATCCATATGGTGAAAATCGGCTCAAACATCGCTTCAATCCGAGCTCCATAGCTCCAAATATGTTAAAAATGGCTGAAACCTAGAAATATAGCTACTGCCCAGGTATTTACTCTTCGCGATCGCGAAGCACAAAATTTTTCAGCCCCAAAATTGCTCTACGCGATCGCGAAGAATAAACTTCCCAGCTCTTCTAGACAGCCTCTAGTATAACAATCATAACGTTTTGTACAAAACTCCAAATAATGAATGGTTTAACTTTCGAGAAACTGGATTCTAAGGGCTAGAACTTTCATGTGTTTTTCCTCTCCCAATTCCTTATAGATTTCGAGATATAAGCTTTCAAAATCAGCTCTATGCAATAGATATTTCCAAACTCTTCCCGGACAGCTTGTAGTGTATCCATCATAACGTTTTGTACACCACCTCCAAATTACAAATAGTTTATATTTCTGAAAACTAGACACAAAGGAATACAACTTTCGTTTTTGGATCATCTCCAAATTCTTTATTAATTGCGAGATATAAGCTTCCAAAGTTGGGCCGGTGTAGCAGAAAATTTCCTCTACACGATCGCGAAAGGCCTTCTGCGATCGCGATTCACTAGCCATTTTCCCCCATTTTGTGCTTCGCGATCGCGGCCAATTCCATGCGATCGCATAGCACACTGCTGTAGCCAAAACCCAACAGCTATAGATGGCCTAGAAATGGTCCGAAACCACTCCGAAACTCATCCGAGCCCCTCGGGACCTCAACCAAATATACCAACAAGTCCTAAAACATCATATGAAGTTAGTCGAAGCCTCGAATCACATCAAACAACGCTAAAATCATGAATCACAGCTCGATTCAAGCCTAATGAACTTTGAACTTTCAAATTCTATATCTTGTGTCGAAATACATCAAATCAATCTGGAATAACTTTAAATTTTGCACACAAGTCATAAATGATATAACGAAGCTATTCCAATTTTCAGAATCGAATTCCGACCTCGATATCAAAAAGTCAACCCCCGGTCAAACTTTCCAAAAATTCAACTTTCGGCATTTCAAGCCTAATTCCACTATGAACCTCCAAATAATTTTTTGGACACACTCCTAAGTCCAAAATACCATACGGAGCTATTGACATCATCAAAATTCGAATCCGAGGTCGTTTACACATAAGTCAAATCTCCGGTCAAATTTTCTTTTTCATTTAAGCTTCAAAAATGAGAATTGTTCTTTTAATTAAATTCCGAATCTTCCGAAAATCAAACTCGACTACACTCGCAGGTCATAATACATATTACGAAGTTGCTCGAGACCTTAAGTCACTGAACGGGGCATAAATTCTTAAAACGACAAGTCGGGTCGTTACATTCTCCACCTCTTAAACTAACATTCATTCTCGAACGTGCTAATAATTATTCTAAAGTTATCGAATTGATAATTTTTACTTTTACACATATACTCACGGTTGGTCCCACGTTACTGCGTTGGAGGTAAGTCCGGCAACACCATCTCATTTGAGATTTTTTCTTTTATCCATATTTGTGAACCTTAAGACCAATTTCTTACACTCCAAATATTTTTAGAAAGTCCGATTTTTCATCAACGCACGGTATTAGTCTCAACTAGATGTAGCAACTCGTGCCTATGCACACATCAACTTTCTTGATAGTGTTTAAGTACTTCAAAATTTTTTCGGGGTGTTATATTCTTCCCCGCTTAGGATCATTCGCCCTCAAACACATAACATAATTTTGTCTCTTCTTTGCACGTCTCAATCTCCCAAATATTTTTTTCTAACCCCCAAATGTTTCAGAAATTTCGGCAGAGTCTCCCCTGTAATTGAGCCTAACCACCTCCAGAGTAACACCAAAACAACTCCTAACAACACATCCACAATGTATATATCAATAACACAATCTCAGCGTTACAAACACTGCATTATCACAATGATATCAGGACATGAAGCACATCATATGTATGCTCATCACCACATCTTTGGTCTTAAACGCCGTTCATAATTAATTCCAGCATCATATATTAATCTCATATTAACCACCACCTCATTTTGAATTTTCACAACACTGACAACGGAATGTGAGGCATGAAAACCTCATGATTACTAACTCGGATTAATGAGTCATATTTAACGCCACCTGGGCACTCATCTCATAGGTTAAAACTCAATGTTTACAACACGAAAATGGCTGTATATGAACAGAAAAATATACAAGAGTTATCAAATAAGCCTAACAGGCATGACTCCCTATTAATATTATTGTACAAATTAATTTCACAAAGGGAAAATTTTTAAACTCATAAATATTTCACTACAAGGACCACGTCCTTACATAACTTCCACCGCGGCTTGCAACCCGGTTTAAATATTTCACATCATATAAAAATACGAGGATCTCATCCTCAACTCCGAATCACAAGTATGTTGCACATTGTGCCAACTGAAATTTTCGATTTCCTTTCTTTCTTCTTTTCAATATATATCATAATCAATTTTCACAACATATAATGAACCCTCATACCGGTAGGGCATATAATTCATAAAAATTGAAATCAATTATTCCGAAACACATTAAACCCGCTGTAATGAATAATAAAAATTACTTTTGGGCTTATATCCCTCAATAGTGTACCAAATATAAAATGACATACACGGGCTCACATCTTTAAATCTCCCCACAAGTATAAACATATAAGTGGGTCACAAATTACGGAGTTCACCCATAAGCGGAGCATAATAGGAGGACTCACCTCAATATTCAGAACCGAATCAAATTAAGGGAAAATATCCTTTTATAACAAAATCAGGATCGTACCTGTAACGACATCATCTGGTGTATCGGCCTCAGCCAAATCATAGTGATTATATCAACGGGTCGGGCCTCCACCTCTTAGGCGCCCACTACCCGCCTGTCCTCCACCTCTAGCTGATTGTGCACGTGGAGTGTTAACTGGAATAAAGTTTGTAGGTGGAGTGATCTGATAAAATCCACCCCTCCCAAGTCTGCGACAATCTCTCATGATGTGCCTAGTATCACCATACTCATAGCAACCCCTCTGCGGGTTCGGCTTCTCATACTGAGTATGTACCGGATAACTGGATTAACCATTACTAGAATTCCGTACTCGTAGTGCATTATAAGAACTTACTGCAGTACTCTGAATATTCTGAAATTGTTTTTGTGACCCCGCTGGTACTAACATGTAGAATTATTAAGGACGCGAAAATACCGCAAGCCCCAGCATCATCCCATACAATCTCACCTCCTAACCATATACAAGTTTCGGAGAACCTTTCAATACCACATAAATACATCTCAGGTCCCAACTGATATAGCACATGACCAAGCAATCTGATCGTTGATAGTGGATTACACTCACTTGGCGCGAAGCCACAGGATATATTTCGATGATCCGCAATACTAACCTTCATCGCTTGTAGGACACCGGTCATAAGACACCTCAAGCCATTTATTTGGCGCATGCCATCTTCATGACAGTTAAACTTGCTTCCTCCAGTGCCTTGGCTACGTATGTACCCTTCGCTAAATAGAAATCCCATACGAACTACATAGTCTCTAATACCACCAACTATTTCAGATCTACATCCACCTCGTGACCCTACCACAATTGTGATGATTAGGCAATTAATTAAACCTTCTTAAGATCATACTTATTAACCAGCTATCGGAACCTTTTGCACCTCAACGTACATAACTGAATGATCTATCAATACTTTCGCATCCTCGATCTGGACGACACATTGTAATAATGGTTGAGCAACCCTGGCTCCCTTATAAACCCTTTATAGTATCACGAACCGTTGGCGCATAGTTGATACCGAGTGCACAATTTCATACACGAGTGGATGCAAAAGGATATAAGATATATGCTTCAAGCTGAATAAATGTCGCACGATAAGGAATGAAAGAAGTGAAATTTTCTATCAGTTCTGTAGCCTCTCGAAGATAAGTACAAACGTCTCCGTACCGATCCGCAAGACTCTACTAAACGCGTTCGTGACTCGTAGAACCTATGAACCTAGAGCTTTGATACCAACTTGTCACGATCCAAAATCCCACCACAGGAGTCGTGATGGCACCTAGTCTCTAAGACTAGGTAAGCCGAAATAATTACAATATACAACCTCCCAAGACTGGTAGTACTGAGTCACGAACTCTAACTGAATACATAGAATGATAACGAGGACCGAATATACAATACCGTTTGATTACAAGTTAACAGTACAATGAAATGAAAAGACTCCAAGGGACTGCGACGATCAAGAAGCTCTACCTTGAATCCTTACGGTCCCGCTTTAATTCTGCTCAAGTCCGATATCTCCAATACCTGGCTCCCCACAAAAATGTGCAGAAGTGTAGTATGAGTACACCACGGTCGGTACCCAGTAAGTATCAAGACTAACCTCAGTGGAGTAGAGACGAGGTACAGTCAAGACACTCACTAGTCTAATAACCTGTGCAATATAATATACAAAATAATAGGAAACAAATAACAATAAGGGNGTACACCACGGTCGGTACCCAGTAAGTATCAAGACTAACCTCTTCGGAGTAGAGACGAGGTACAGTCAAGACACTCACTAGTTTAATATCCTATGGAATATAATATACAAGATAGAAGGAAACAGATAACAATAAGGACATCATAAAATAACCAGTGGTATGCACAACAAGACAACAAACACCATTTAATATCGTTTAACAAATAATAAATACAAGTGCACCCAATTAAATCAAATTCTTCAAATAAATATCCTTCACATATATTTCTACCAAATAACTCTCTTTCAAATATAATTTTCCTCAAATAAATATCTTTCAAATATAATTCTTTCATGTAATACTTTCTAAATACAAATCCTTCCAAATAAATATTTTGAATATAATTCTTCAATTAAAAAGTCACCATGTGACACCTCATTTCATAATCATAAAAATACGGGTCTCAGCCCATTTTCATATTTTTCATAAACACGGGTCTCAGCCCATTTTTCATATCTCCACGGCACTTCGTGCCCATAATTAAATCATCATATTTGTCTGGCACCTCTTGCCCTCATTTCATATCATAACTGTACGGACAATTCACATGCCAATATCCTCAATGTATATAAGATCCACATGATCAATTTATTTCCATTAAAGTGAGTTTAGAATTTTTAAATCAAGTAAGAAATCAACAAAGAATTGAATTTATTTTTAGAAATTAGTTGGGTGAAGAAAATAACATTGCACTTAAATTAGAGCATCTGCTCAAATCTTACAACATATCATAAATTGCACATTAAGTGCTCAAATCTTATAACATATCACAAATTGCACATCAAGTGCTCAAATATTATAACTTTCCACATAAATCAATAATACATTATTTTCCACAATAAGGAGCCCATGACTCGACCATAATGTGCACAAAATCTTAACAAAAATATCCGAAAGTGAACACTCAATAAAATAATATTTCACATAAAATCAAGGTGGCAATCACAACAAATCATCGTATAAAACAATTTCAACAAATAAGGATCTAGGCATGACAAATAGAGGATTTAATAAGTGTCAATAATTTCCAATTTAATACCAAAGGGCGTTTAAAGATTTTAATCAACGAAATTTGCACATATAAACCAAGTACGTATTCGTCACCTTGCGTACATGGTTTTCAATTACATAATTTGCACATAATACTCAATGCCTAAGGGGTATTTTCTCCACTCGAGGTTAGGAAAGACACTTACCTTTTTGAAGTTATGCCAATATTTCAAAATCGTCTTCTTTCTTGAATTGACCTTTGGACCGCTCAAATCTATCCAAATTAATTGTATAACTTCATTAAAATTCATCGGAAATAATTCTGGATAATAATACGCCGACTTAAAAATTTATTCCAAAAAGTCAATAAAAGTCAACTCGGGGCTCGCCCCTCGGAACCCAACATAATTTTTATGAAATCTGAACACCCATTCCGATACGAGTTCAACCATACCAATTTTAACGAATTCCACTAACAACTCGACCTCCAAATCTTAAATTTTCGTTTCTGGAAGATTTTACAAAAATATTGATTTCTTCCATTAAAATCCGAATTAAAAGATGCATATAATCATAGATTCGTGAAATATAAACACTTTAGGATATAGAACACTTACCCCAATCCATATGGTGAAAATCGCCTCAAAAATCTATTCAATCCAAGCTCCATAGCTCCAAATATGTTAAAAATGGCTGAAACCTAGAAATATAGCTACTGCCTAGGTATTTACTCTTCGCGATCGCGAAGCACAAAATTTTTCAGCCCCAAAATTGCTCTTCGCGATCGCGAAGTACAAAATGTTTCAGCCCCAAAATTGCTCTTCGCGATCGCGAAGCACAAAATTTTTCAGCCCCAAAATTGCTCTTCGCGATCGCAAAGAACAAACCTCCCAGCTCTTCCAAATAGCCTCTAGTATAACGGTCATAACTTTTTGTACAAAACACCAAATGATGAATGGTTTAACTTTCTGAAGACTAGATTCCAAGGGTTATAACTTTCATTTGTTTTTCTTCTCCCAATTCCTTATAGATTTCGAGATATAAGCTTCTAAAGTCAGCCCTATGCAACAGAGATTTACAAACTCTTCTCGGACAGCCTGTAGTGTATCCACCATAACTCTTTGTACACACCTCCAAATTACAAATAGTTTACATTTCTGAAAACTAGATACAAAGGGCTACAACTTTTATTTTTGGATATAAGCTTCCAAAGTCGGGTCTCAGCAGTAGAAAATTTCCTCTACATGATCGCGAAAGGCCTTCCGCGATCGCGATCGCGATTCACTGGCCATTTTCTCCCATTTTGTGCTTCGTGATCGTGGCCAATTCCACGTGATCGCATAGCACACTGCTTAGCCAAAAACCAGCAGCTATAAATGGCCTAGAAATGGTCCAACACCACCCCGAAACTCACCCGAGCCCCTCGGGACCTCCACCAAATATACCAACAAGTCCTAAAATATCATATGAACTTAGTCGAAGCCTCGAATCACATCAAACAATGCTAAAATCATGAATCACACCTCGATTCAAGCCTAATGAACTTTGAACTTTCAAATCTATATCTTGTGTCGAAATACATCAAATCAATCCGGAATAACTTCAAATTTTGCACACAAGTCATAAATGACATAACGAAGCTATTCCAATTTCCAGAATCAAATTCCGACTTCGATATCAAAAAGTCAACCCCCGGTCAAACTTTCCAAAAATTTAACTTTCGGCATTTCAAGCCTTTTTTCACTACGGACCTCCAAATAATTTTTCCGACATGCTCCTAAGTCCAAAATTACCATACGGAGCTATTGACATCATCAAAATTTAAATCAGAGGTCATTTATACATAAGTCAAATATCCGATCAAACTTATTTTTTTCATTTAAGCTTCAAAAATGAGAATTGTTCTTTTAATTAAATTTTGAATCTTTTGAAAATCAAACTCGACCACACTCGCGGGTCATAATACATATTACGAAGCTTCTCGAGACCTTAAGTCACTGAACGAGACATAAATTCTTAAAACGACAAGTCGGGTCGTTACAATAGGATAGCTACACGCCTTGAGGAGAGTTTAAAGTGATTTGGAATTTATGGTGGACAGTGACTAGGTCTACGGACTTAATTTGAAATATTGGCTATTATGCGGTGGGAGATGGGTTATAACAGAAAGGAGATGTATGATATGAAGACGGATACCACATGACTTTGGATTGGAATGTATTGTCGCACCTTTAGTTGACATCCATGAGGAATGAATGGACTGGTGCAGCTGGTGAATGAGCTCGGACTCAGGATGATCTACTGATTTTGTAGTAATTATACCCAGTGCAACGGCGTTGGAACATGTGAACATGTAATTTTAACATGTGGGTTATCTCCTGTGAGCAGGTTAGCGGTCGCGTGGTTTTGACGAAGCATATGTGAAGAATTCTACTGGCTACCCGGTAAGAGATTTAATATATAAATGTGGCTAGTGGTTCGGAGTGTTCATTAAAGGTTAATGGATGGATTTCGAGGAATTTGGCGGGTTGATTGTGCTAGATCATGTCGATGAAGGAAGAATCTTAGTGGGTTCCAGAGTTATGCAATGGTAGCTTCAGGCTAAGTGGGAGAGCCCCACCGTCTATGATTGGATTGTGTAATTGTCAACTAGTGCGGTTTCTGGTTATCAGTGTATTGATGGGTCGCTATGACTAAGGGAAGAGAACATCAGCGGTAATTTGAGCAAAGGATTTGAGGAATGTGTGCTATATTTGGCCTTATCGATTCGTGTTCAGGTTTGGGGAAGACTCAGAGTCTAGGGTCTAAGCTTCGTATGAGAGTGGTGTATAAGGAAAATGATTTAGCCGGGTGCTTCTTTGAGAGGGTGTTCATGTTCTAGTGGATCCTTGAAGTTGATTATATTCGGGACCAAGTCAGAGTGGGTGACTCTCAATAACGGTCTTAGTAGATTCAAAAGTTAAGATATGGTGTCTAAGAGTTTCAAGTCCATAGTATGGTTAAATATCGAGCTTTTCCAGCGGATTATGATAAACGAACTTGGAGTGTTCCGTGTTATCTTTGGTCTACGGGATATCTTGAGAGGAAAGGGAGCATGTGACTTTGGATTTATAAAAGAATCATCAGAATGGGTATGTCAGTTGAAGACGCGATTATGCGCACAAGGAGGGTATGAAATGGTTCGTGGGTTATGAGACAATGTGGTCTTGTGTAATAGTATCACTCATGGCGAGTACAGGATTGAGTTCACCATGTTTTGAATGGAGCTATTATTATTCCTAAGGCAAGTCCAGGGTAAAATGTGAAAGGGGTCGGATCGGTTAGAAATGATTGAGTCGGCATAGTGATGGCAATGATCAGCTCATTCAGTATGTTGGGTTGTTCATGTGATTTGTGACGGTACGTGCGAGGTTTGACGGCCACCGTACTTGATTTTATTTGGGGGCATTCGAGCATTATGGCATATTATGTGTAGACGGATCCCGAAAGGATTATGGTGGTTTAAACCACTACTCGAGGGTTGTATTTTCTGTGGTCATGGGAATTTGGCTGTGTGTTGCAATGGTTCTATTAAAATGAGTTAAGTAAAAGGTTTCTATGTGATGAAGTGTTTACCCTATTAGTAGTTCGGAAGTTAAGATGAAATTCTTGTACTCTTGCGCATTGGCATGATTAAGTGTAGTGATCAGCATGGGATTCAGAAGTCGAAGATCAAGGTTGCAGTTTGGTGTCAGCATGAATGTTGAGAGCTTGGATGAGCCGGAAAGGATTCAGATGGTTAGAGTAAGCTGGTATTATCTTTAGCGTCACATGGGATCGATGTCCTGTGTAAGAGGCTTTGAGTAGTGATTTTGGATTTTTTTGATTTGCTTTACAACATTTGTGCGGTCGGTGGTACGGATGTGCACACTTGTTATCTGGTGCGGAAGGTCATGGGAGCACGTCCCACGACAAGATTGTATAAGTGTGACATGTAGTCACTTGATCGATCGAAGATTGGAACCAAATATGGAGATTGCAGTATTATGGTTCATGTGAGAATTTATGCCTGGAGGGTGCTCGGTTCATTTGGTTGTGGACTGTGGAAGTTTGTCCAGTTATGATGGATGTTCTCGTATGTTATGGGAAAAGGGTTATTATGGATCCTTAAAAGGTTATTAGCATAGTACGGTGCGACCAGAATCAGCTTGAGGTCTATGGATGGATTTAAATGTGAATATGGGCTCTATATCAGGCCGGATGTGTTCATTTCAGCATAACGCTCCTTATGGAGGAGTATTTGGACGTTGGATGTTATTTTGTCGGCGGCTATTTCATGTAATACTATATTATGCCGTAAGAGTTGTGAAAGGACTTGATAAATTTCCTATGTGTTAAGGTTTCGCGTAGCGATGGTATTATGTGAGCGGGATCACTCTCGAGATTCAGATCATATATCACACCTTAGTTGTGCTTGAGTTTTGTAGCGTATGGCACTGTCTGTCCTCCCAGGGATGGTATTATGCACTTAGCGTGATTGTGGCCGGTATTCAGGTATTTTGTAGTAATGAGCATTCTAGCTCGGTAAGTATTTCCTTATAGATTTTATGTGTGGATCGGGTGGCACACCTCCACGGGTATGTTGTTTGGATCGGGTTGCATGCCGCAACAGTGTGATGTTGAGTACAGTCCCCAATGTCTATTTTCGTGTGTTTTGTTTTCCATTTTTGGAGGAAGGTTCGTAACACCTTTTCAGTTGTTTAATTAGTTACGTCGGTTGAGTAGTTCTTTCCAGAGTTCGTTTTCCTTATGTATCACGTCGAGGTTGTAGCTTATTGGCACATTGTGGCATCACATGAGACTTTTGGCAGCGTCTGAGGTGGCTTATTGCCTAAACAACTTATGCTGGGTGAGACGAGATTATTGGATCCAGGATTAGTGTGATCAGATTATATGAAGTATAGTAAAGAGAAAATACCACTATTTGTTTATAATGGGGTCATGATTCTAGTCAGGAGGAGAGACTCAATGATTTGTTGACTCAGCAGTTGGTTATGAATTTCTACACGTCTCTTCCGTCGTGGCGGTATTGCAAGAGTTAGAACCAGACTTATATATGTCATGAGATGCATGGTGAGCATCAGATTCGGGGAATGTCGGCTATTATGATCAGAGAATCTTATTATGGTCATGTGAATATTGTGGTGCATGGTGTGAATTCAGCAAAGGTATGCAGTCATGTTCTGGTACATCGTGTGGTGATTGATACGATGTTCGTATGTTGGAAGCAGTCCTGGCAGAGAATTACGGATGTTGGAACTGGGCTCTAAGGCTTATTTTCCTAAATAAAAGAGAATATAATCAGATTTGATCGAGCTAATATGCTCAACTGAGTTGTGGTAGCACGGGTAGGTGCACGGGTAGGTGCACGAGGTGTTAAACAGTGATTTCGGACAACTAAAGTGCAGTCCTTAGCACATTCGAGGACGAACGTATGTTTGAGCTCCATCGCGTCGTTCAGCAGTTTGAGGCCATGAGCAACTTCACTTCAGGTATTATCTACTGTACGCATAGTCGGAATTGAGATTCTGGGAGTTCGGAGTTGAGTTAGAAAGAGAATTCTCATTTCGGAAGCTTAAAGTTGGAAGAATCTGACTAAGGGTTGATTTTGAATAAACGACCTCGAAATCGGGATTTGAAGGTTCCAACAATTTTGTATGATGATTTCGAACTTGGGCGTATGTTCGGATCAGGTTTTGGATAAATCGGGAGCGTTTCAGCGCCTATTGTGGAAGTTAGCACTTTGGAAGAATTTCATAAATTTGGGGAGGAGGTGAATTTTATGTTATCGATGTCCGTTTGGGATTCCGAGTCTGGGAATAGCTCCGTATGGTGATTCTGGTGTTGGGAGCGCATCCGGAAGTGGATTCAGAGGTCCGTAGGTCATTTTGGAGTCATTTGGCTAAAGTTAGAAATTTGAAGGTTTTTGATACGTTTGATCGGGAGTGGACTTTTTGATATCGGGGTCGGATTCCGATTCCGGATATTTGAGTAGGCCCGTAATGTCAAATACGACTTGTGTGCAAAATTTGAGGTCAATCGGACGTAATTTAATAGGTTTCGGCATCGAATGTAGATGTTTGAAGTTCTACAGTTCATAAAGCTTGAATTGAGTTCCGATTCGTGATTTCAACATTGTTTGATGTGATTTGAAGGTTCGAATAAGTTCGTAATATGTTTTGGAACTGGTTGGTGTGATTGGATGGGGTCCCGGTGGATTCCAGGTGGTTAACGGATCGAATTTGGAATTTGAAGAAGAGTTTAGGTAGCTGATATCTGGTGTACCCGCACTTGCGAGTTTTTGGCCGCAGGTGCGGAGGGCGTGGAAGCGACATTTGGATTCGCAGATGTAGAGTAGGCCGGCCAGGTGAAGGACCGCAGGTGCGGAGCTTTTGGCCGCATTTGTGCAAGCGCAGAAGCGAAACAATGCCTCGCAGGAGCGGAAGAAGGTGCAGAAGCATAAGGTGTCTCGCACCTGCGGCGACTAGTTGACAGCAGGTGCGAACGTCGGAGATGGGCAGTGTGTTCTTTAAAAATGAGGGCTTGGCTCATTTTCACCTCATTTTCTCCATGAGAGCCGGTCTTGGAGCGAGTTTGGAGCTCATTCTTCGTCATCAATGCCAAGGTAAGTGATTCTCACTTATTATAAGTTAAATACATGGTTTGTATAAGGATTTAAACATGGAAATTAGTATAAATTGTGGGGTTTTTGGTAGAAAACCTAGAATTTGGTATTTTGGATTTTGACCACGAATTTGGACATGGAATTGAGAATAAATCATATATTTGAGTTCATAAAGTTATGGGTAATAATCCGGGCACGTGGGCCCGACAGAGATTTTTATCGACTTTTCGATCGGGGTTGGAAATTGCTATAAATTTGATTATAATGAGTATTCAAGTGTATATTAATGGGTTTGCATAATTATTGGCTAGTTTTGGAGCATTGTGCATCGATTTGAGTTCTTTGAAGGGATCGAAAGCCGGTTATGTAACTACGGAGCGAGGTAAGTCTCCTTTCTAACCTTGTAAGGGGAAATTAACCCCATATGTGAACTAAATTATTGTGTGCTTCTATTTGTGGG